>CM055203.1:1497488-1652488 GCA_029224185.1 Karalla daura | reverse complement strand
CTTGTTGCGCGGCCATCACTTCCTGCCAGCCCGTTCAGCTGATAAATAATAAATGTGTTTGCTCGTCCACTGCGGGAGGCTGTTGAGCTCCCAGTGTCACACTGAGCCTTCACTATTAACCACATCACACTCTATCAGACAGAACGTAACCGACCGAGGTTGATTCACTTACGATTTCTGTTGGTGAATCAGACGATGCTCCCAGAGAACGATCGGAGCACGTGAAGCACGTTTTCAAAAGGCTCACGATGCGTTTCTCTTTATCTAAACAAGACGCCACCGCGCCTCCACATTATCTCCCCAGCTGCCGCTCTTCCTCACGTAACTGACAAATACTTCACACGAGCCCTTTCATATCTGAAAATGTTTTTTTCATCACTTCAAAATCTTGGAAATTGGACTCAAATGCCGTCCATGAATCAACCATGAAGAGTGCTTAAATATTTAAGAAGCAGCACGCGCTCCCCGCCATACAATCCAATCTGTTTTCTTTAACGTATTTACACAAGTTAATATTTCCTTTGATGTTACCAATCAAAACAGTGTCAAAGCACACAAAGCTGGATTTATTTTTAGGCTAACACTGTCAGGGAGCTGAAGGGTTTCCTGCTCGGAGCCGTGTGTAGGTGTGGGCCGGCCCGGGGTGGCCGGGGCTCAGGCCGGGCCTCCCCCAGCCGGGCTCCTGTCATCACAGCTGCTCTGGTGTGTGCGTTTCTGCATCAGCGCGAGTGTCAGAGTTCATTTTTCACTCGTTGTCAAGGAGACAGATATTTGCCATTCTTATTGTGAACTATAAACACGTGAGCATGTGTGTCAGGAAGGTCCAGCAGCAGCGCCGCAGCTCGGCTCCTCTCATCCATCTTACTTTGCAGACTGCTGCGCTCGTCTAGCTCCGGGAAACCACGTTTACACGCGAGGAATCAACATTCATGAGTTCATCTCCCCGTGGTCACCTCCTGAGTGCTGCCCAGCTTATCCTCGGAGGCTGTTGAATGAAACACCTCGCAGTGGATGTTGGGTCCGAGGTTTGGGTCCAGTTGCTTCAGTCTTGCCTAGTGCTGGGTTGAAAAGATCGATCCAACGATTTTAAATCGATTCTCATCTTAATCCCTTTACATTGACTCACACGTCCAAAGATCTTTTATACATTGGTTTTGCTACGATGCTAACCAATCTGTCATATTAATTGTTTAGTTGAGTTTAGGTCAATGGAATGCAGAAAATTTGTCAAAAACTGTTATGTTGTTCACAAAGGCAAAGAAGTAGATCTTAAAAGTCTTGTTGTGACTCAAATGTTATACACAGTTTACCGTCTCAGAGGATGAGGAGGATCAGATAGTATTCAAAACGAATAACCATGACTTTAGTTCTCAAACATGCTCAGATATATAGTTTTTAAAGGCTTAAACTGGCCAATCAGTCACTATGCTAATTGCTGTTTATCTCATTAGTCAACTTGAGAACAGTTTGTGATACAGGAAACTAGATATTTTGAGAACGGGCATGAGAAGTATCTCTACATTTTCACATTTTTGGTCACAAAACCAACCGCCAACCACTGGCCAGGTGTGTGTACTGCAGCGTCTCTGCTGTTTCCTGTCCCGAACGTTTGTGTCTGCATGTGGAACAGTTTTCAAACCAACGACTGAAAATGGAGCAACGTTGGCGTCTGGACGGGGCCTTGATGTTTGGATAACATTAAACATGTTTGTTTAATAGAGATAAAAATACCTCAATACTATGACTTAATGACAACATTCTGCTCATTTTGCTGAAATGAAATGCAGAAGCTCGTTACAAACATGAATTCTAATATTTTCTCATAATCTTGGCAGAAAGTCCGTCCATCCATTATCTTAAGTTATCTGCTTTCGTCATGGGATAAGGTAGGGGATACACTCTGGACCGGCCTCCAGTCCATGACAGGACACACACACACACACACCATTCACTCACTCACTCACTCACTCACTCACTCACTCTCTCACTCACACATTCCCACCTCTGTAGCAAGAAGACCTCTGTGCCTCTGTAGTTTTCCTGGAAATGTATTTATAGTTGTTAAGGCAGCTGTAGACATAACTCCTAGAGCTGAAACATCAAGGTTTTGTTTTGTCTGATTGCTGATTCTTTGTAGTGTTGTCTTCTCGTCCTTGCAGTTCAACGTCAACAATTGGTGGATCTTGCCACATTGATCTGTCTTCACTGTATGTTAAACCAACCCGTTCTCATCCCAACGCGTCAAATACCGACTATTTGTCACGCCCCTAAGCGTTGCATATGGACGCCAAGGGTACCCTTCCGCGTCTGTTTATTGACGCTCCGGGTTTTCCATTCACTCTCATGCAAACCCCAGCTCGGCAGGACGGGACGCTGAGAGCAGAGGCTCCAGCCAAAGCCCCTAAACGTCAAATAGAACCGCGGAGGGTAGAAATCCGCGTCCGGATTTGACGCTGCGAGTTCTGCATTGACTCTCATGCAGACCCCGGCTCGGCAGGACGGGACGCTGAGAGCAGAGGCTCCAGCCAAAGCCCCTAAACGTCAAATAGAACCGCGGAGGGTAGAAATCCGCGTCCGGATTTGACGCTGCGAGTTCTGCATTGACTCTCATGCAGACCCCGGCTCGGCAGGACGGGACGCTGAGAGCAGAGGCTCCAGCCAAAGCCCCTAAACGTCAAATAGAACCGCGGAGGGTAGAAATCCGCGTCCGGATTTGACGCTGCGAGTTCTGCATTGACTCTCATGCAGACCCCGGCTCGGCAGGACGGGACGCTGAGAGCAGAGGCTCCAGCCAAAGCCCCTAAACGTCAAATAGAACCGCGGAGGGTAGAAATCCGCGTCCGGATTTGACGCTGCGAGTTCTGCATTGACTCTCATGCAGACCCCGGCTCGGCAGGACGGGACGCTGAGAGCAGAGGCTCCAGCCGTCCATTCACTCCCATAATAACCCGGTCACGCGAAGCATGACGCCGCTTACTACTGTCTCATTGAAGAACCGAGTATCCTCTGCCCGGAAGTGTTTTTCTCACTATTTTCTCACTATTTGTACACTTTGTCCCGAGAATATATCCACTGACACGTTAAACAAGGCCAAAATGTGAGATACCTGGCTAAATAACTACGTAAATAATGTGAATTTATACTAAAACAACAATGATAACAGTGGATAAATTGGATTTCAACAGACTGTTTACATTTACTTTGGACCCGCCCCCCTCACGTGTGCGGCGTGTTACCATGGAAACGAAAGGACGGCGTTGCTTCAGGTAGTCTCGTCAGGGTTTCCCCAAAAAAATGTATACAGACTTTAAATTATTGTAAAGTAAACGTCAATTAAAATGCATTTAATTTTCAAACTGTAATGGAATTTCTAAACATTATTTTTATTTGATTTTTTATCATCTAAAGTCTATGCCATGAGACCTACAAAAGTCACCGAATTAATTGCAGCTACTGAAAGTGAAATATGCAAATAGAGAATTGTGTGCAATCCACATTGTCAGCAGTGACTGGATTAAATTATTGATTATGATTATTATTATTATTATTATTTGGTCGTTCTCCGTCTCACAGAGAGAGACAGACAGAGAGAGACAGAAATATGTCATGTTTATACATATTTCTTTGAATATTGACTTGGTATATGAGAATCTCTGAGCTCTGATGAGAAGATTGAAAGATTGATGAGAAGAAGAAATTGTGGTCAGGAACCTTGGAAGCTTATTATAGATTTTGGGGCCTGCTTGAACGGTGTTGCTTCTGACTTCCCCATAAACATTCTAAAATGTCATCCTCATTGCTCAAAAAATCTATGGAGGGCTGGTTCTTGCCATAAGTGTTATGGGCAGTCACATGGAGCGCCATCTGCTGGAGGGGTGCTGTCATGTCACCCTTGGCATGTCCTTCAATTGTGTATGGCCCTCTCAGACACTTTCTGAGGTAGTAGGAGCCTGAAACTCAGCACGATGGATGCTCTTGACCTACTATTGAACATAGTAAAATTTCAGCCATTTAGCTCAAAGTGTTGATGTGGAGTCCCTGATTGAACAATGAGAGGGTCTAAAAGCTATAGCAAACTAGACCATCAGATTCTGAAGGCCAATCTGGAGGAGATCTCTTTCTAAAGGTGCTGTGAATCTGACATTTTAGTATGTTGTAGGGGGCCCCTGGACAAGATGATATGTGTTGGTTTGGTCCTGATTGGAGCCATACTTTTCAAAGGGCGGGGCTTTGAACGTTCGCCATTTCCCACCTTTGAGGACTTGCCACGGTCTCAAAAATACACCAAATGGCCTGAAACTCAGTCTGCAGACCCCATAGCGGACCTGGAACAGATCCTCCGAGCCCTGCCTCCATAGACCCTTGGGGGCCCTTGGGGACGCAAAGTTGCTCTAGGAAGGTGCTATTAACTTGGAGGCAGCAGATCCTAATACAAGACCTTCTGACAAGTAACATAAACAAAAACCAGGAGGAAATTTTAAGGGGAAGGTATTTTTCTCTCCCCTCCTCCCTTTTGACTCAGACACATTAGGACTACAAACAAAATGGCGGAGCACATGAGTGTGTATTGCAATGTAGTTCATTTTTGGTTAAGGCTTCAGGGGGTTCAGAAAACCTCTTTCTAAGAAATATATATAACTACAACATATATATTTATTTAATGTGACACAGTACATTATGAATCATAAACATTTACATTTATTAGAACTAGTGTAGAACTAGTAGACACTGCATAGCCAGCTTATCATGTGCGGCGCGGCTATGACGTCATGAAAAAGTGCGGCGTGGTGGCTGCTGGGAGTTGGAGTTGTGTCAGAGTGAAAACGTAGTAAACCATAATAAACAGTTGTGGGGTTACCTCTCCAATAGTCTCAGTTCCTGAGTTTTTGGCAGTCATAAGAGCAGTTCAAGAAACCCTACACCTCGGACGCTTCATTAGTTTAGTTTCGATTCCTGCCTCAGTCTGCAAATAGTAAACACTCACTTTGTGTCGCAGACTGAAGAGGGTGCATTCAAAGTCAAAATTGCTTCAGCAACGTTTGAAAACCACTTCCTGTGCTTTTTTGTTTATTTGTAAGAACTAACAAACAAAAGATCATATCCACTCACTGAAGGAATAAAAGGAGACTATAAGGAAGCGAATTATGTCGGCACAAATGCGAAGCGAAACAACCCTTTCGTTTCCATGGTAACACGCCGCACACGCGAGGGGGGCGGGTCCTAAGTAAATGTAAACAGTCTGTTGAAATCCAATTTATCCACTGTTATCATTGTTGTTTTAGTATAAATTCACATTATTTACGTAGTTATTTAGCCAGGTATCTCACATTTTGGCCTTGTTTAACGTGTCAGTGGATATATTCTCGGGACAAAGTGTACAAATAGTGAGAAAATAGTGAGAAAAACACTTCCGGGCAGAGGATACTCGGTTCTTCAATGAGACAGTAGTAAGCGGCGTCATGCTTCGCGTGACCGGGTTATTATGGGAGTGAATGGACGGCTGGAGCCTCTGCTCTCAGCGTCCCGTCCTGCCGAGCCGGGGTCTGCATGAGAGTCAATGCAGAACTCGCAGCGTCAAATCCGGACGCGGATTTCTACCCTCCGCGGTTCTATTTGACGTTTAGGGGCTTTGGCTGGAGCCTCTGCTCTCAGCGTCCCGTCCTGCCGAGCCGGGGTCTGCATGAGAGTCAATGCAGAACTCGCAGCGTCAAATCCGGACGCGGATTTCTACCCTCCGCGGTTCTATTTGACGTTTAGGGGCTTTGGCTGGAGCCTCTGCTCTCAGCGTCCCGTCCTGCCGAGCTGGGGTTTGCATGAGAGTGAATGGAAAACCCGGAGCGTCAATAAACAGACGCGGAAGGGTACCCTTGGCGTCCATATGCAACGCTTCGGGGCGTGACAAATAGTCGGTATTTGACGCGTTGGGATGAGAACGGGTTGGTTAAACTGCTGGTTTAAGGACTGAACCCGTCTCTGCTGTGAAGGATAAATCACCCGTTTAGTGCAAGTTCTGAGGAAATAAGTCCTTCACTATAGTTACAAGGATGTTAGTTTGCTGAAATTAAAGAATGGATTTTATTTGACTTTGGCTTGTAAAAGTGCTCCTAAATTGGATTACTTTTATGTGCGACTGCGGGGACTAAACAAGTCTTTCAGGCGGATAATTTCTTTGTGGAACACGGTGCCAGTGTTGCAGGTATTGTCTGCCCTTGCAATCGTTTTCTGTGATGGAGCGACGGCGGATCCCTTGAACGACAGACTAAGCCGTTAATACCTCTAATATTTCTCATTACGACCGCCGGGTCATTAGCTGCGAGCAGCACGGAACGTATATCTGGGAATGGGGGGAAAATAAAACAATATTTATCACGGCATCGCCCGGAATCTGACGTAGCCGAGTGCCTCTGACGCCCGGGGAGAATATTAAAAGGCCTCGGCCACCGAGCTCGGCCATGTAATGTGATGTGAAAGATGGGCGGGAAGCAGGGAGAGGAGTGGAGGCCAAGCTCTCATCACCTGGTCACCCGGACCGGCAGACAGCGCGCCGGCCGTCTGTCCACGCGTCTGATTTCCATCCCCTTGGCACACTGGGTAATAGAGATCAGTAATTGGGTGCTATAAATCCTGGCCGAGGACAAGGTGGGTCAGAACAGGCTGATTACTTAGGCATTACAGTCAATCTAAGCAAGTCCTTGAATTGAAAGATTTGGTGAGGTGGATTCTCATTATCGGGCCCGGTGCATGTATGCATTTGTGTGAAAGAGTAAGGGCCAAGGTCCCTTCTCCTCCTCTCCCCTTCTCCCCTTCTCCCCTTCTCCCCTTCTCCTCCTCTCCTCTCCTCTCCTCTCCTCTCCTCTCCTCTCCTCTCCTCTCCTCTCCTCTCCTCTCCTCTCCTCTCCTCTCCTCTCCTCTCCTCTCCTCTCCTCACATCCCTTGTTGTGGGGTGATATTATGCAATGCTCCAGTGCCTTCAACCATGCAGACTCGTAAACATCACAACACATTTATTTTCCTCGTTGCCCTCAGTTTTATAAGAATGTCTTGGAGAACCGTCACAGGCTCGTGTCGGCCTGTCCGACCGAGCATCTTCAACGAGATGACGGGAACGTTTCAATCTGCAACCAGACAACATGATTCAGACTTTAATTAAGAATGATTCTCCAGTTTCTTGTCAATTCTTGAATTTCAGCCGAATTGTGATGAAGGAACAGACTCACTAATATGCAGTACCTCAGGTCGAATAGTAGCAGAATAGAATAGAATAGAAAAGAATAGAATAGACAAACAGGGTGTCAATTAAAAAGATGGTGGCATGACAAGACAACAGAAAAACAGTGATCTCCTTAAATAGAAAACAGGATGCAGCGAAAACAGTGAAGCACTTTAGTCAACAAAACAAGAAGTTTCATTAAGAATTTGAGCTGAATTTTCAATTTTTGAGATAAAATCAGGAAACAGATTTTGAAATTATGTTTGAATTAAAAACTAACTATAAACACAAACTACATTTGTGAAAAGTTACTCACTACAGTCCAAATGAGATCCCATGAAATAGCCTAGCACGAAAAGCCAAGTTTTAATGGTCCATGAGATTTTTAACTGATTCGTTTCATGTCAACAACCTGCTCTCGAACGTGCTCGTTATTTCATCACATCCCGTCACAACGTGCAGAAGTTAAAGCGGCTGTGAATGTGAACGGAAAAAAACAAACTCAAACTACACTTTTATTTCTTAAAATATATTACATATAAAACATTTTATTAAAGGTCAAAAGTACCAACTCTAGAATCATAATTGAGTTTGACTCATTTTAACTTTGTTTTGGGGATCGTGGTGGAAGAACGCTTCGTTTCCCAGAACGCTTTGTTTCCCAGAATGCTTTGCTTCAGCCAAAGACAAGGAAAGCTTCAGTTTAATACGTCGTCTCGTTCCCATTGTCCCGACTAAAATCCCAGTTTGGAGTCAGGTCCCAGTTCACGCTGCCACCCTTGGTCCAGCAGCACTCTCTGTTGGTGCCTCAGCTGCAGTTTCCCTGTTTATCCTTGAGCGAAGCCAGAAAACAAGCTCTCAAGGTGATCAGCTCCTTCATTTAACATGAGGCAGATTGATGGCTGTATGGCCAGACGCACCTCTCTGTTATTTTTCATCTCTGGGCCTATGAAGCTAAATCCATTTTAAGCTCCTCAGTAAGAAAACGAGTGTGTGGAAGGTGAATTAGAGAGTCGAGCCGATTCTTTCTCAGCATTTTCTCCAGCTGAGGGTGTGACTTACTGGATTATGGGAACAGTAGTTTCTGCTCCAACCCCCTTAAGTTCTCTGATGTGGCTTTTATATTCCTGCCTATTTTGATACAGTTTTTTTTCTTTTATATTATTATTATTATATCGAGAGCGCATCAACACATTCTGACTGTGAATTTCTTCATCACACATTATCTCGCTTCTTTGTGCCATCAACCCGCCTCCAAAAAAAAGAGAAGAAGAAAAAGGTCTTTGATTCACAGCCTTCAAAGTCATTTGTGTGAAACATGTTGAGAATAGTGATGTGGCTGCGATCTAGAAATGAGCGAATGTGATCAATAATCTCAGTTTATGTTTTAGAGCAGCAGTGAAAAAAAACAAAACAACATAAGCAGGAGTGAAAAAAAGAAAAAAAAGAAAAGATATATGACAAATTTATGCTGTGGCATCAGTGCAAACCCCTGCAGTGTGAAGTGTTCCCACTCAGAAAAGCACTCATGCTACCATCATCCCTCGACTCCTATAACAGCATGCTACTTCACTTAGCAGCCTCCATTTGGGATACAGCACAAACACTGTTTTAGCGCTTTTATCTTAATGCACTGCAACACTCTGTAGCACTAAAGGCATGATTATTGTACAGAGATAGGAGCGGCGTGCATTTAAGCAAGACTTATTTAGACAGGAACTTAGCACCAGCCCAGCCACTCAAGGGCAGATGGCTTTGTGATTCTCATTGCTCATTTGGTTCATTTTGTTAAATGGACTCTTTCCATATATTTTAATATAACACTAATTCCTGCCGTCGTTATCCCAGTTTAAAGCATAATGTCTCCCACTGAGTGTGTTTACTGTGTTGGAGAGCGATTTATCAGCCAGATAACAGACTGTTGTCACTTTAACCATCTGCTGCCGGAGTTCGGCTCGGGGAGTCGGAGCGTGGAGCGAGGTTAGGAGATCGCCTCGCTTATTTCCATATTTGTTTGGATCGGAGCGCAGCGGCATCCGTGCAGGGGTGGATCCAGGTGTGGAGGCCTAGAACCCCCCCCTCCCCCACTGCCCCCCCCCCTCCCTCCCCCTCCCACGCCCGTCCAGGCTGGCGAGGATAAAACGTCCGTCTCCCTCAGCTCGGAGCCCAGCGTGACAGCCGGGCTTGTTCTCACACTTTGAGAGGCCACTGATTTAATAGAGGCACAGTGTCAGCGCTGACCTCATCCTCTGATGTCTTCACAGCGGATGCCCTAACATGTGACACTGACACTCAGCAAGACAAACAGTAAAGCGGGGAGATGGATTGGCACCCAGACTCATACGTCTTCCTCCTGGTTCTGGGGGGGGTGAGGGCCCATAGACGGGAGGAGGGCGGTGAATCAGGCAGGACATCCTTCATTCTGCGAGGCCTCATAATCACCTAATGTTACGTGACGTTATGTCATGTCGCGTAACGTCGCCTGGTGTCAGGCCGCGTGTGGGCGGTGCCAGGAATCAGAAGCGTTCCAGGAGACGCGCTGATGTTCATCTGATTCACTCCATCTCCACCGTTTTGATTCAGAACTACGAAATGATTTACTCTCACTCGTTTGTGTTTCTCTCATTTATGTCAGAATGTGTGTGTGGATGAACACTCAGGATTATGAGTAAAGCTGTTCACATTTTACAGCATTTGCAGCTGAAAGCAATGCTTTTGCCATGGTTGCTGTCATAAATGTGACAGTAATGTTCATTAGACTTTTTTTTCTTCACAGGTTTGTTTGTTTGTTGCTGCTGATGTGCACTGTTTCTGTTCACATTATCATAGAAAACTGTTTGACTGTCATCTCAGTCAGTTTTCTACACCTGAGCATTTTATTGTATAACTCTTGGGTGATCTGATCGGATAGAGTAGAATAGATATATAGATAATGTGGCATAGAACATGCCTTTATATGAAGGCACATTTAAGAAAGTATGTAAAAATGAGAAGATCCTCTCAAACAGTTGAGGTACAAAGCAGGTGGGATGATGGATGGACGATCTTTAACGAGCTTTAAAGTTTCTGAATCTCTTAGTTGAGTGTGATGAGCATCCACAGACCACGCCCCCCCACCCCCCAACCCCCCTCCCTAAAAGTCTGTTGCATAATGAGGAGCAGTTTGATCTCTCCTCTGGGAGACCCACTGTTGTTATTTCTCTTCTGTCTGTGTTAGTTAACTTTTTTTCGGGAATGTCCTTCGCTGCAGTTATAGCTCAACACATACTCAAACTTTAAAAAAAAAAAAAAAAAGAAAAGAAAAAGAAGTCACTGAGCTCTGAAAAAAGTTGGAGTTAATCAAAACATAAAAAATAATAACAAAAAGAAGCATACAGAGCCACAAGCGAGGAGTCAGAGAGAGAGATGAGGAGGAGGAAGAGGAGGATGAGGAGGGGGAGGGGGAGGAGGCCCAACACGTTCTGATAGTGAATGGATGCCCTTCAGAAAGGCAGAGAGTATTCAGACAGGCTGCATACAGAGTGGAGAAGCTCTGAAATCACCTTTCAGCTGCTTTGTGACAGTCGGTGTGTCTGCTTTGTCCTCAGCGTCCTGTCATCCTCCGTCTGAAGAGCTCTCTCCCCCTCTCTCTCTCTCCCTCTCTCTCTCTCGCTCTCTCACTCTCTCTCTCTCTCTCCCTCTCTCTCTCTCCCTCTCTCCCTATGAGTCCTGGTGTTTTAACGTAGCCTGTAACTCTGTTGATCTGATCAGAGGTGGATGGTAATCACCTGGACACACGTCAGGAGGAAGGAAGGAGACATCATCATCATCATCTTCATCTTCATCATCAGAGCTGTGGAGCTGCTGCGGTCAGAGGAGCACAGATTAGAGCGGCTTGTTTAATCAGGGATGTTTACCAGATTATATGAAATTATCGGCCTTTAAAAAGAGGCTGGGACCTGCTGGAGAAACACCTCCAAGCTCCCGGCTGCTGAGTCTGGTTGGATGGGGTTAAAACTGAAACAGCTTTTATTATAAGTAAAATACATCGAATTATGAGTTGAGATGAAACTGAGCAGAAACTGAAATCAAATTGAAGGTAGAACCGAGATGAGAAAGTGGAACTAAAGTAACCTTGATGTGATTCCTCTGCTTGTGTTGTGTTGTAGTGGCAGTTCATACGCGGCTGAACTCTGCTTAATGGACTAACCCGACACACTCCCAGCAGCAGCACAACAGACCTGCTGGTTTTAAGATGATTGAGCCGTGATTCGTCAGCCAGAATCTACGCTCGCCCTTGAATACTAAATACACAATGTTTATGCAAAGTCACGTACACACTCCCAGAGGATCTTAGCCTGGATTTCCAAACTCTTAAAACAAATCTTAACATGTTGTCAGCATAACAATGTCAATAAAATGACACTTTTCTTTCTGTGTCAGTGAGGTATTTTTTATCCCCCAAAAGGAAAAGCTTCAAAAAACCCTCATCGCCGCATCCCACATTATCTAAATCTGTGACACAATTTCTACAATCAGCCTGACAGCTGCCCTCAAACAAATTAAAATGTATGAACTGAAAATGCAAATGAAACCCAGCTCATTTCAAAAGTTTTCTGTTGTTTAAATGTTTGCTGTAATCATTGTTCACGCTGAGCAGGGCGAACCCACAGGCATGTTTTATTAATATTTAAAGCTCTCTTTTTATTGGCGAGTTTCCGGCATAAAAGTTGCATAAAAGTTGAGGGAAAAAAAAAGGCTTCAAGTTGAGTGTCTTACTTTTTGTATTAGTTGCTGGAGACACAGTTTCAATTTCCTTCTGAGGTTTTCAGATTCTTTCATGTGGGCTTTGAAACGCTGAGGATGCAGCTCGCTAACAGGCGAGCTAGCGCTGCAGCACGGAGGAGAGGGGACGGCGGCTGGATGCAGACCTGCTCCACCTGCTCCGCTCTCTGGGGCTGCAGCACCTGCCATAGACTTCCACTAATTATTCACACTGATGTTGGTGCAGAGAAACACGGGACAGAGAAATGAGAAGCGTGAGAAGAAGGATGAGAAGAAGCAGATCAGCTGCACGGCTGCATCGTCTGAATACAATCCGACTGTTGTGACTTATATCTGATGCTCCTCTGACAGTCTGGACTCAGATCTATGGTGGCCAACGCTGCAAATACAGAAATGATTCAAAGCCAAAAACACAGAAATGAAAGGCGAGAGAAAAACAAAATTCCACAATCACAGAAACAATGCAATTTACATTTGCATCCATGACAAATAGATCTCTGTGTTTCCAGCATTTACCAGTTTAAGCCTCTGTAGATATCAGACCTGGGACACCTCAATATGTTCAAAATCAGAACCTGAAGCTCTTCAGAGCGACGCTCTCAGTGTCAAGACCTGCATCGAACATCGACTTCCTGCAGTACAGGCAACACTCCTCCTTCCCTCCCTCCCTCCTCCCTCCCTCCCTCCCTTCCCAGAATGCATCTTAATGGCGTCTCTTATCAGGTGCTTCCTGCCTCGCCATGTCTTCTGAACATCCATCCTGTCTTTGATCACATGTGAGAAGGGAAGAAAATCATGGACGTATTCACCTCTACCTCAGATGTATGTTCAAGCTCATTCACAGGAAGCCACAGTCACTGAGCTGATGTCATCCCAGCTTCACCTGGTCTTGTTCTCGCTCTCTCTCAGAGCAGAGCTTCTTTTGCGTAATGAATCTTTAACTGTATGAAATATTTAGAGTTTAGAGATTTCATCGCGTGTACCTCAGGTTCCGTGCTCTCACTCGGCTACCGGAGGTCCTGTTGTTTTAATTCAACATGAAAAGATTCAAGTAAACTTGAGGCTTTTACCTTGAACCTGGGAAATGAAAGTCAGACGTTGAGATCTGTACCATTTGTACCCAAAAAGCTAAAGAATGCGAGATTGCAACCGTCCCCTGAAATCATCTGGTTATTTGTCCACACGTCACCGAACTATCGATCCAAACAATCATCTATACGCCGCTTTTTTTTTCAAGACTTCCGTGTTTTTGCGTAAAATCCACCTGCTGCACGACATCTAATCAGCCCAATTTGAAAAGAAGGGAAGACGAGGAGAGAGGAGAAAAGAAAGGCAAAGAAAAATGAAGCGCGGGGGGAGGGAGGGGGGGGAGGGGAGGAGGGGAGTCACCGCCTGGCCCTGACACCTTGTGAAGAGTGCTCATTCATCACACGGCGCAGGGCTTGAGCCTCCGTAAATCACTGTGGATAAAGGACGCGCCATAAAGAATGGAATTGTGAAGGTAAGGGTTTTAAATCCCCCTAGATGATCCGAGATAAACACGGAGAGACTTTTGACAGTCCCTCGTTACCGCCACGAGCGAGAGGAGCTGTCACCGCTCCCTCCTTGCCTTTCATCTCTTGGTAACAGTCTGGCTGCTAATATCCTCAATTATCTCTGCAATATGTTGCTGGGAAAAAGGGAAAGTTCCGAGGAGGCATCCGCGCAGTTTAAAAGTTTTAATTTGACAGCTTGTGGTGTAATGATGACTTGTGATGAGGGCGGGGGGGCTGGGCGGCCCACGCCAGGCCTCTGACAAGTGATTGGGCCGGACTGGTAGCGGTTTGTGGATGTCAGGACTTTGTGGATCAGGTGTCAGGAAGCCAAATAGATGTTTCACAGGTTGATAAGGAGGGAAATATTAAACAAAAAGAAAGAAAGAAAGAAAGAAAGAAAGAAAGGAAAGCTGAGAGCGGCTGATTGGAAATGGCATTTCATCTGCTGGCTGTTTTGGGTCGGAAGGCAAATATTTGTTTAATTTTCCATCACCAATAATTTTGTTTTCACAAGGAAATTAATTAAGTCAAGTTCCTCCATCTCCCTGTGGCATCTTTTTCTTGACATTTTCCCTCCCTGCATCAAAGAGAATGAACGCTATAAAGCGTTGTTGTGTTATTTCTGAGCCCTGCAGCTAATCCTGCTTTCCCCCTCTTTTCAGATATATATACATAGCTTCAAGTTGAAGGATAAACCAATCGATCATTCCAAGTGTCTCAGGTAATAAGTGAAAGTGATAAATCAGGGCTTTGCACTCAGGTTCATGAAATATTGTGGGTGCTGCAGGTGTGGATGCATTATGCCGGGCTGGCTCTGAGAGCACGTAGGCAGGAGCTAATAGGAGGATCCGCCTACGGTGGAAGTGCCTACTCCATCAAGGGCTTTGTGCTGCAGTGCAATTAGTACACAAAATATTAACATAAGGATCAGACGTGGCGTTTCCACCGGGCCGCAACTTAAAAGTTCAAGGTAGTTCACGGCGGCGTGATCCTCTCTCGCTGGAGTAATTGCCTCAGGTTCATTCAGCTCGAATCAGCGCAGGGCAGAGTCAGGAGCCGCGGTGGCATAATGACAGAGTACACACTTTGGTGCTCACATTAACAGCTTTTTCTTGATAGATAAAAGTCCCAAATAATGGCTCCTGTGATGGAGTGAAACCAGGATAACAAATTGGGCCTTTGTGATAACAACCCCCCTGTGAGTTCCCTGGGCGTGAGAGATAGACAGGACGGCTGTGAGGAGTCAGGTCTGCAGCACGCCGCCGGGGGACAAGCCTCGCGCCCCGCTCCAGGATGGATGGAGCACATCTGTAATGGTTCCTCTGCTTTTGACAAAGTAACCCAAGCTGCAACTTTTATCCTCATTGGCTGAGTGAAAGGGCATTGGCAGAGGGAGCCGGGGCCCGAGATAAGTGAGGTCTGTCGCTCCGGCTGCTACGTTATAGATGGCGGCTACCTCAATCATGTGCCGCAGACAAGCGAGCTGTCTCCCGTGACAACCTCCTTTTGACTTGACATGCAAAAAAACAAATTGATACAAGGCGGAGAAGGAGGGATCGAAAAGAATGAGGGCTGAGCAGATGTGGGAGGTGATGTCTTCCTCCACAGCTTTTATTCCTCGTTGTGTAATGCTGGATTTTTTAAGATGGAATTAAAATTCTGCGCCACGCACGCCTGCCGGAGCAGGGCGGCAGTGCTGCAGGACACAAGAGTGTCCAACGCAGATTAATTAAAAGCCCTCAGATTCTCCTTATTTGTCCAGATTTAGACCAAGTGGTCTTTCTGCTCAGTGTGCGGGGAATGTATCATAATTTGAGATTTTCCACATCTACTGCGAGTAAATCCTTAAAGTCGAGGTTAAACAGAAGGTCCGTCTGTGTTTGAGCACCCCGCCACGAGCGGCCGAGGCGCCGGAGCAGAGCGAGAGCACGTCCCTGCACCAGGAAGTGAACCTGCCTGTTCACACCTGCAGGAACAGGCCTGTGGGGGCTCTCCCAGGTGGTTCACACCTCTGAGGCCTGGACACTCACAGGTGCTGGGCACCGTGTTACACTATGGCTGGAGATGTATTTATTCAGCTCCACTTTTAATTCATTCTCCTGCTCCTACTGATCGCTGTTTATTTTTTCTTTTGCTTTATAACTATTTGTGTCGTTTTATTTGACTGTGCTTTTATCACCCTACATTGTTAGTGAAACGTGTTCTTTAAACAGAATTAACCAGCATCATCAGCAGTGACCGTCAGAATGAGAGGATCACATGTAAGTCCTAAGATACTCAGTGACTTAGTATTGACTCAGTACTAAACATATACTCAGCTCAAATGAGTGAGTTGCGTTTTTACAACTCTACAAGGTTACTTGATTAGAAATATCAGCTCTGATAGGCTAAAAATACATTAAAAAGTAAAGTTGCATAGACTCAGCTAAGTCTGCTAAGACGTGCTACTAAGACATTGAGTATCGTATGAATTACTGGGACCACTTGACTTAACATTTTTAAGTCATTTTGAGGATTTAAGTCATTGAGTGGAGCTAGTTGTGTGTTACTATCAAAGGTGCATCAGATCAAGTGTTTGAACTACCCCAGAACCTGCAGCCAAGTATTCTTACTGTTTACCTCCTGATCATAACCTTCCAGTCAGGTTCAGTTCACCCAAACAACACATCAGACCTGATCAGATCCGGCTGTGCAGGTCGGCTCTGTTGTATTTGGTGAGGCTGCAGCAGTTTTACCAGTTTGAAGTGTTTATTCTATGAGAGGTTTCACAAACGGCTTCTTTTCAGACTAGCTGAGGACCTCACACTGAATGCTATCACCTGCACTGGGCGGGATACACAGCAGCCGCAGCACATACCTCCCAACCTTCAGAGGACAAAGAGGAACGGGCTGCGTGTGGTTCGCAAGGACCGGCACATTCATGCCTCCAGCAGAATCTCACAGGTGTCCTCACTGTTTTTGACTAATAAGACTTTTCTCTCTGTCTCTCTCTCTGACTGCGGGGGCGTAGGCGCAGCGTGCTTGATTGACACCTCAGTGAATCCTTTGTTTGTTTTTGCTCACCTGGCGTTGAGCCGATGTACGGGGCCTGTGACGACCTGGACTATACGTCCAGGCCTAATTAATCCAGCAGCAAAGTGAGAGCACCTCCCGCCCTCGCCCGCAGGTCAGCGCCATCAATGGACGGTCTCTCTGTTGCTAAGTGCTGGAAACAGGGGAAGAATCTTCTTGTGCTACATGCAATGCAAAAGAGATTACGCAACCTTGACTGTGTTTTATGTGGGTGTTGCCGTGGACGAGCGCAGTACTTTGTTGATCAAAGTCGCTGTGAAACACAGAGATATTTGACAGAGGAGCTGGGCTGAGGAGATGCAGTAGATGTTTCCTTTAAACCCACACTCCCACCCAGTCTGTTCTGGCTTCTGCAGAAAGCCTTTTTCTTCTTGTTTTGACCGCATGTGCAGCACAAATCTCTTGTTATTGTAAACCAAAAGCCAGGCATTAACTCTTTGGCAGTCTCAGACAAGGTTATTAATCACATGACCACAGTTCACTGAACCCTGCCTTGAAATATGAGACTCATTTCTCCTTCCTGGATAATCAACTTAGGGTGGGGGGTGGGATCAGATATTTCACCTTGAAATGCTTCATAAGTTGCTTGCGGGATTTTAAACTCGTCATGCTTGTGCTTGATTATACCAGACTGAGTGAAAACTAATGAAATAAGAGCTGGGACTGTGCGGCTCAGCTCCTCCCAACACGTGCACTCACGTCCATTCTGTGCAAGGAAACCGATGAATCCAGGCTCCTGTTCCTTAATTAATAGGAGTGGAGCGTCCGGGCTGTTGGAGCCGGCAGCAGATGCGAGGTTCTGGACTCGAGGCCGTGTTTTGGCCGGTGCTGGGGGTGTATGTGTGTGTGTGTGTGCGTGTGTGTTGTGGTGGTGGGGGCGTGGGGGTGGGGGGTGGTGGGGGGGTATGTTTACCAGAGCATCAGTCAATCACAAAGCCTGTGGGATAACTTCAGACGGAGCATATGGAGTGTAGTAGCACAGTACATCTCTCATAACAAGACCTTCCCTTCAAGCTGTGGTTTCACTTTCCTTAGCTTGGAAGTCACACAGCGTTATGTAAGACAATCCTTGAGAAATCTGCTGTGCTTTGGGGGATTAGTTGGCCCATTAACAGAGGAAAATATGATATAAAATATAACATGAAACACCAGTAATATCAGGTGTCTTTTTTCCCCGGTTTAGCTTATTTGTTTTTCTTTGTTTCACACAGCTTTTTTTTATTGCTAACACTATTTTATGTAAATGATCCACTTGGCAGATGCTGGGTTTTAACATAACACCCCGCTGAGCACAAAATATTGTTAAAGGACAACTTTGCTGCTAATTACCTAAACATCCAATCTCCACGAGCATCCCGACGAGCTGCTCTCGCTGCGCCCGGAGCAATCAGAGCAAATATCACACAGCGTCACGCTCCAGAAAAACACTTTCTGTGCAGCGAACTCTTGTTCCTGCCGCTGACCTTTGTTTCTTTGGCTTTATTGTCGGTCTCTGTTGGAATCTGGAGTTTTATTGCACTTGATTCCTCACTCAGAGAGAGAGAGATAACACACGCACACACACACATCTGGCTGTCGCTGAGGTGGTGGTTTATCTCTTGGTTTTGTTGCCACGCTGAAAGCTGCTTTCACACCTGTGAATCAGATCTTTGATTTTCTTCTTTCTTTTTCTTTTTTTTCTGTCTTAAAAATGAATCCGGAGCCAATCAGAAATATTACGAGATGAGTTTGCAGCTCTGGTGCAGAGCCGGGATCTGCTGGTCATCCCTGAGTGGATTCATGAAGAAGGAAGCTCAGCATCTGCTCTGGATGCTCCGCTCAGTCTGGACACGCTGCATGTTAGCACCAGAAAGCTACAGGGTTACAGAGCGAACACCAACATTACCAGCTCATGAATCCTACATGAAATGGTGGTCAGCAGTATTGTTGTTGCCTGTACTTTAGTGCTGAGAGCTGTCACCCTGTTTGTAGTCTTCAGGACTAATGTAAATCAAACAGCCTGAACGTGTTGTGATAGAAACATTCACTCCTTCACTTTATGAATTAATTCACGTTAGTCTGCTCTGCGTGGCAGCACTGAGACAGTAGTAAATAAATGTATTTATTTGTTTAGAACAACACACATTTGTTGTGATGAGGTAAACAGGGTCATCGCTGAGCTAGCATCCAGAGATGTAGCGACTGATCACCAGTTTATTTATGACCAGTTTCAACATTACTTTCTATTCTGAGAGATTTGGTCACAATTATGTGACCTAAGCTTCATAAATGTGAATACTCCAAACCAAACAACTAATTGATGATTAGAGAGATGTTTGTTTGTTGAGCTATCCTCTCTCTCCATGTTCCAACCACACGTGTCCTAACAGGAATAAGAAGTAAAGTGTTGTGACCTGCACGTTATATAAATAGAGTGTGTTTCGAGGCGTTTCTACCGACCTGCGGTGTGTAGATGCCAATGGTTGGAGGAGGTAAGGAGGCAGCTAAATCAGGCCGTGTTTGGAGGTAGTGTGGACACTGCAGACGTGCCTTAATCAATGCCAATAAGGCGACGGAGGAGAGCAGTCTTTCTTAAATGACTCAGGTTAACAAAGCCTGCAGCAACAAATTTATTGCTTTTTTTTCTTCGTTGCAACACAGTCGCACCTACACACCCACACACAGCAGCCTAACAAGATAAACAAATGCCAACCACGGCCTCCCTCCCCCCCATTTTTTAAAAGTTTTGGAAAAGCCCAATTACTTGGAGGGACTTGAAAAATGACTATTCATGAAGGCGGTCAGATGTTGGAGGTCAAAGTGGTTCCCTGATGGTCGGGCGTCCTCGTGCTGAGCAAAGCCTCCTCTGTCACCTCCACTGCTGCTCCGCTCTCAAACAACGCTCTGCATTCAGTGCTTTCAGGAGGAGCTGTGCCCTTCCTACCAACACACTGATGTTTAATTCATTCCCGGACACCTGGGGGACGCTCATAACAACAGGAAAAAAACAAAAGCTGAGCGGGAGAGAGAGAGAGAGGGAGAGGGAGGGATAGAAACGAGAAGGAACAAAATGTTTGCTTTGTATTTGCTATCGGCAGATGTTAAATGAATGAATGGGCCTCCAACAAGACCAAGGAGACTGGAGACGTTTGTGAGGGGACTGCGGGCGGCGGAGATAAATAAATCCTGTTTCCGTCTGTTTTGTTTGACTGGAGGAGAGGATGTGGGCAGCGGAGATGTTGCCGGACACCTCGCCGTGCTCCCTCTTAATCAGAGGTTGATTAAGCGTGCTTTCAGAGGCATGGATTAGGGGGCTCCCCTCGGACTCGGCTAAATTGGTCGGAAGGGAAGGAAGGCAGAGTGTTGAGCACTGCAGAGGGAACTTTTGATGTGTCAGTCAGAGAGTCTGGCATGGTTTCCTTTTATTGACCTTCCCAGCCTTGATTTGTGACAGATCCCCCGGTGCTGGGCTAGGTGGGGAAGGTTAGGAGGAGAATCAGCTTTTGAAGAATTTCCAAATTCTGCTGATACGGTGGAGCTGCCACGAGCTCTCCTGCGGTTCATAACAATGAAGGGCAGCGCTGCTGCTAAGCATTTGCAGCCTAGACGTTTTTCTTTTTTCCCCCCCTCCTCTTCCTCCTCCTTGAAGATTATATTTCTGTCGTTTTTGCTTTATTTGACAACAACAGGAAAAGACGTGCGGCAAGAGTCCTGGGGCAGAGTCAGACCCTGGACGATGCCCCTACGCTGTGCGGCACCTCCCAGGAAGCCCCAGCCCCCCCCCCGTTATCCATCGCTCTCCATCCATCTTTCATTTGAGTATAAACAGTGGGTTTCACTCTCGTATCATCTTGTATCCACCTTTAATGGATACAGCAAAGTGCCACTGCACAGCAGCTCTAAATATATCCGCCCCCCCCCCCCGTATGGACAGTGTGTGTCGTTTATGGATTTATGGTTAATAATAGGCTGATGCTTTTGCCGCTGTCAGACTGGTTTGTAACCCCTTCACAGAAGGAATGGCATTATTCATGTTGCGGCAGTGGCACCGCTATTAATGTAATGAGTCAGGCTGTTAATGTGATCGTGCTTCAGACACAAAGGGGATCTCTCAACCTGAGCTGCGGCTGCAGACAGGAGACCTCTGCGCCCTACATAACAACGATGGGACGTGTCATCGCTGATTTATTTTGCCCTTGAACCTCCTAGCGATAGGACCTTGTGGGATAGCCTTTAAAAGAAGCGCCCAGAGATGAAATGAATGCTCTGTACCAAACTATTGAAAGACGTGCTCTATACAGCTGAAGGCTTTTAGAGGGGAGTGCTGTAATCTAAAATGTGCTATTTCTCACACATAGCTCAGGCGGCTGTGGGACGGGCTGATCAGATACACCCCAGATGAATCTGACTTGACCTGTGAGCAGCAGCAGGCGCCGCCTCCTGCATCGCCGGCCATGAGAGGAATCCACAATGGATTCCAGAGAAGATGGGAATCGCTTCAGATTCAGCCGGGGCGCCACACCTATGCTCACAAATTTCATAATGAACAGATAAGGATTAATGTAATTTCAAACTGTCAGCGGCTGCCAGGTGGCATGTCATGAATGAGCTTATCGTTGTAACGTGATTTTATTTACATGCCGCCACATAAACAGGCTGACTCGCCCGCTCAGGCTCTCCTCCTGACGCCTGGAGCCATGGTAACCGTCCTCGGAGGAGCATCCTCGCCCAAGTGCTTTTAAGCGGCCTTATTAGCTCCGTCCTCCTGCCCATGTAATTAATGTCTGCTTACAATGCAGCTAATATCCACCGCGTAACCTGTAAAGACACACAATAATTACGTGAGCGTTTGAGTGACAGAGATCAGCAGAGTAAACAGTGGCGGCGGCGTCGGGAGGGGGCAGAGTGTTGGTCCAGGTTAATGGGCTTCCTCCGGGGAGGGATTAGCTGGAGTTAGAGAAAGTGAGGAGGGAGGCGCTCAGATTCACTTTTAAAATGTCAAATACCACAGAAAAAAAAAAATCTTCCTTATTGGCTAATCTCATTGTTCCGGGCCATTTGCAGGTTCTCGGTCCAACGCTTTATGGAGATCCCCACGCAGGCATTAAAGGAGGCGTGGAGTGAAAAACTGCTTTCACCTTGGCTTTGTTGGATAACCACAGACTGTTCTAGGCTGAAGTAGCTCAGCAGGTCCACAAACATCATGTCCTCGTTCATGTAGGAAGTTTGTATTTCAAAGGCTGAGAAAAAAAAGGCAAAATCTAAACATATCTTTTATATTTAACCTCACATTCTCTAGGTGAGGACATGAAGGACACGACTGAGAGTCTGGAACAGTTCTCAGTTCATGGTGAGATGTTAGAGTCTGCTCCTGGTTCCTCCTCAGGTTCTGGTTCCTCCTCTGGTTCCTCCTCAGTCTCTGGTTCCTCCTCTGATCCTGGCTCCAACATCCCAGGCTGGATGAGGAACATTGCTCCATAGCTGCAGCAGTGCTCCAGTTAGTGAAGGAGAACATGCTACAGAACTATTTTAGCTGGTTCAAAGGAACTTTAAGTCACATGACAGTGATATTCCTAAAACCTTGATTAAGTCCAGCTGCTACTGTCAGGTGTTTCCACTGAAGGTATCTCCATTAACTCCAGGTAGAGATGGAGCAGGACCACATCCTGCTCCATCCCATAATAACCCTGGTACCATGTGGTCCTGCTCCATCCCATAATAACCCTGGTACCATGTGGTCCTGCTCCATCCCATAATAACCCTGGTACCATGTGGTCCTGGTCCTCCACTCTGAGGAAGATGGACGTCCAGAACATAGTTTTCTTCGATCTTTGAATCAGATGTAGAAACAGTTGAGTCTGAGTGATTTTCTCTAAATTGAGGTGGTTCACTCGCCATTTTACTGCATTTATGTTTAGTGCACTTCTAGGGACAATGGGGGAATAAGTGTGGTTGCCAGATACGCATGAAACGACACAAAGTCTGTGCACAGGTGGACTGTAGTATTCCCACAACTGCAAACAGGATTGTAAAATGGACTCTGGGGCATTTCCGCTGGAACTGGAGTTGAATAGTTTCTTTGTTGGGTCCCGTTTAAGAAGCTCTTAAAATCCTGAGAGCGAACACTTGATTTGAGCTGGAAATGCTGTTGTAGCATCCGGATATATCCATCCATCTGTCTCCGGCTTCTGCACAGGCCAAACAAACGTTCTCAAACTCTCTGAGTTTCCTCTCAAGCAGGGAACAAAAGAGGAAAGAGGAAAATGTGCTGCTACAATCCGGGCCTGGCGCTGTCTGGATCCTGAAAGTCAACTCGGGCAGGAAAATCGTACTTTATTCGGCGAATGCCACTTGTAGTGGAGTGGACCTGTGATCGATTGGAATGTGAAGTGGCTTAGCCGTCCCTCTGTGTGTCAATAGCTTCCCCCTCTGCCTCAACCTTGTGATAAAACACAGGCTCAAGGTACTGGAGTCGCACTGCACCTGTGAAACCTGCCCGCACGCTTCCTGCAGCTTCATCTCGGATATGTGATCGCAAAACGTTCTCTTTTTTTTACCCCAGCGAGCTGGAGGTAAAGGTGAGCTGCCGGTGGATTAGGATGCGCTCCACGGCCCCATAGATTGAGACAAGGATTTAATTGGCTCCATATCAGGGTTAGATAGCAACCGTTGTTGACTTCTGATTAGAAAAAAATAAAAGTACAAGGTGACTTGATATTGTGGTGATAAGCAAAAATCCCAACTCGATCACATCAATAAGTTTCCCTGGGTGCACGTAGGTGTCTCACCTTGTAAGCAATGACAGCGGCTGGCGGCAGATACCCATCAGAGGCTGCTGCGGCCGCTGCATTGTCACACGGTTATTGCTGTGTGTGCACTGCGGCGTCTGTTTTCCTTACAATCGTTCCGGTTGCTCTCGACATACTGTTGACTTAGAGGTCAAGCCACGCCAAGGCATAAATTTCTGGAGCGTTGATGTTGGCTAATTCACAGCGTGTCACACAGCGGCTCTTCAAAAGTAAAGGTCACCTCTGAGCAGCACTTTATGGCTCGGCGTCTGTTTTACTGGCAACCCAGCGGATCCGGCCCCGAGCAGCCTCCGTCCCAGCCTCCACGTCACGTTACCTACACACTCAGCCCAGGGATGAGCGGCGCTCCGCTGGGAAGCTGCTGCTGCTTCCAGCTGAAAGACAGAAAGCTAAAGACATTCATGTCGCATGGTTCATACACAATCTGCACACAGAATGTTACATGCATGGTCACTGTGTCCTCTTCTATACTGTCAGTATATGTATACAGACAGTATGCTTTAAATAAGTATTCCAGGACGCGTCTCCTGTGGAAATGAGCATCTAGAAATTTCAAATAGAGTTCTTTTCAAAATAAAACACTTCAAAATAAAATAAAATCAAATAAAATCTTTTGCAATGATAAGAGATATCAGTACCAGTTCCCCTCCCAGTGGATCCATGGTATACAGTACAGCTTTAGGTTTGTTGTCCTGTGTCTGCTTATATTACTAGTAATTCTAGTAATTCTATAACTAACCTGTTTGACCATCTGGCACTTAACCAGTTTAAACCAGTTAAATCCCAACACTGAACTGTTACAGTGGAAGATGTGTGTCCTACCTGTTTCCTTGTGAAAATACAACTAACTAACTAAACAACTAACCAGCTAACTAACATTCTGACGTGCCGAACAACTACGTATGGTACACTAGGTTTTCAGCTCTAGACTAAAAGATGTTTGAGTCTAAATATAAGTCACCTCCGTCCTGGTCTGACTTCCATCATAACTGTCAAACGTTGAAATACTTGAAGCACTGAGGGTTTGTGCTGCTAAATGGGTAATTGCTTCTTTTATGTGTGTTTGCTTTTAAAAGTATTTCTTTTTTTGTGTGATCTTTTTCTTTCTGTTTCTTGAATTCTTGACTCTGAGAAGACCTTGACTCTGGATCTCGAGCGCCGTGTTGGCCAGAACGCAGCATAAGATCACTTTTTGCTCCCATCCTCAAAATGATCATGGAATATAAAAAGAAATAAATAAAGGTCGTAATATATTTCAGAGACTGCGCTGGAGATTTTTTCATTGTTATTATTTAATTTAAAAATGTGCAAAGTGGTTGATACTCCCACCTTCTTTCATAAGATTTTTGTGCAGCTCAGAAAGCTTTTATTCAGAAAGAGAAGCAGCACAAGAGGACGTTTCCTCTGATCAGTGAGGAGGTTAAACGCTAATGAAACAAAATAATGAGAGTTTGCTTCACAAAACATGGATGACTGTGATCCCTGATAATACAGGAAACAATACTATAGAAAAGATAGATGCGCCACCATACGGCACCATATTTACACCATATTATGTAATGTTCTCCTTAAATCACTTCTCTGCATTTACGAAATTTCCGAACCAAACGACAACATAAGATAAAGACGAACCGAAACCTGTTCAAAGGAAAACCTTTGAACGTATATTTCTTTAATAAGTTTTGCTTTTGTCAATGTGCTACGAGCGTTTCACGCAGCTTTCAGAGCTTGTTCTTTTTGGAAAAGACCGGAGCACAAAAAAAAGAAAGACGGCATGAAGATCTGAAGACGGATGCCTCCAGTCCAGCTTTTGAAGCTGCCATATTCAAAAAAAATTGCGTCAGAGTTGAATGTTTTGATTCACGAGGCCTTTTCATTGAAATGAGGCTCTGACTGGTGTGAGAGCGTCTGTGACTGCGGCTCCAGGTTGAGCCCTCTGTGGGAACACAGTGTTGACATATGTCGCTTTGTCTAAGCTGGTTATCTCTGCGCCCCACAGTTTGCTTCACTCGTTCCAAAATGCCACTCCACTATGTGTCTTTGGTCGCGAGCATATTAGTCTCCATGGAAACTCATTTCACCAATACTTCATTGGAGCCAAACGACCCTGTCCTGTTACTTAGCTCCTCGCTGCTTTGTGTGCCGCGTGTTTCCTTTTGGAGATTAAACGTTGGAAGGAAAACTGTAGCCCCGCTGGTTTTATCACCCCAACATTCAATAAGCTTATGGGAAAAAATAACAAAACACCACCTCACATTTTTGTGCTTCTTGGGGACCCGAAGAGGCAGCTGTGACTGGCTGAGTGTGAAATCTGTCTCTGCATAGGTGTTCGTACGCACTGGAAACACCCTGCATCTTAGTAACAAATCCATACGATAGGCAGTGGATTCTCAGTATTCTCAGTATTATTAAGAATGCACAGGTCTGTACTTCTCTACATCTCCTACATCTAACATTTAATTCCAGGGTGAAAACTTTCCTCCCTGGTTTTAATTGCACAGAATGACACTTTTCCTATTTTTTGTTGAAAATGAACCCGTTTTTAGGTCCCAAACATGCTTGAAAACTGCTGAAACTTGACACATAATTTGGGTCAAAACCTCAGATGCCATAGGTTTGGGACAGGACTTCACATGCCTGTTTTCAGTGCTGCATTCTTTCTGATATTTAGTTATATACCTGTTGGGACTGCTACACTCATATGGTGTAGAAACAACAATGCATGTGATTTTACAAACAACAGCCCAGGTCATAAATTCCTGCTGCAGCCACCCTGGGGATCAAGCAACCAGAGGCGCCTGCCAGACGACCCCCGGTGGGTCTGCTCCCCCGACGTTAGGTTTCAAACCTGCCCGGGAACCTATCGGCCGCTGGTGTGAAACCAGCGCACCAATCACCCACACCTAACCTGGTGACACGGGTGTCATAAACAAAGGGGGGTAAGGAGCCCTCTGGGGATAAAAGTCCCAGAAACCAGCTCCTCACTCTCTGCCACCACGGCTCTGCCGCCGCAACTCTGCTTCCACTCATCTTCATCGCTACAACTCGTCAGCTGACCGCCCGGAGCTCCAGCCGCCGGACATCGCCGCCGCTGCGCCAAGACGCACAGGAGCCGCCGCAGTCCGACCGCTCTCCACGGCAGCCACCGGTGCCACAGCCGCTTCGAGCGCTGCACCACAGTCCTTTTCAGGACTAAAAGAGTTGATTCCTGAGTTTGATTCACCACCCGGTGATCAAACCCGATCCACCCGGATCGCGAGCAGACGGCAGCCAACTCCGCGGGGAGTCTGCCAACAGGATCACAGATCCTGAGAGGATAAAAGAGTCGAAACGCCCGTGCCAAGAGAGCACCAAGGGGCTGAGACTCGCAACCTCACTGCACCAACCGATCCGTACCCGGAGAGGTGAGGCACGCCCGTGCAAGAAGAGCACCCAGGGTCTGAGCGCCTCACCCTCCCCCAACTCCGAAACCCACGCTGCAGCAGAGGCAGCGAGAGGGCCAAGTCTGCGCCGTCACAGGGACGCGCAGCACCAAGGAGCTACACTGAGCTGGACCACAGGACAGAATCGGGACCGCAACACGTGGGACACGTAAGGGCTCGATTCGGGCAGAGACTGTGACGCAGTAGCACCTCTTAAGTATTGGAGCCTACATGAACTTTAGGTTAATGTATGACAGTGTAGGACGCACGGCTGAGTGAATCCATCTCTGACCGGCTCCTATTACTTCCTCCCCTTTGTTCTCGTGCGTCCGAGCGGACCACGTGATCACATGCACGCGCACTCACCCGCGTACGCGCACACACCCGTGCGCACATACGTACACACCCAGACATACGCACACACACACACACACACACACACACACACACACACACACACACACACACACACACAGAGGAATGCTTGGTTGATTGTTTGTTTATTGTTTGTTTATTGTCTGTTCAGTCTGTCTAGTCAGGAATGCATGTTTCTTGTTAGAATAATAAATAGTCAATGATAACCTTAATGCACTAATTGTAAAATTGATGTGTCATTAAAGTGTGATCGTTGTACTAAGAAGTGTGTAATTATTGAACCTGCACAACCGTTGCTAAATCCAGGTCAGTGCTCGGATCTCACCCCCTTCAGAGAGACTAGAGGTAATTTAAGATTTAGACTGATTTACTAGGCAACTTGACGAACCAGATTATTGGTCCCTGTTCGCAGGGTGGTGCCCCGAAATTCATAAATAATAATAAAGCTAATAATCTAGGTTCACCATATTTGGTCGACTTAAAGTCCCAACAAATGGCGCCCCGCGTGAGGCCTGGAACATAGCAATTGTGCAGAGTTCAATAATTATTCAACTTTGTGGAAATTTTGATTTTAGGGAGTAAAACCCCAAAAATCACAATTTTCACTAAATACCACTAACAAAGCAGCAAAGCTCTCACCCTGCAGACTAACTGTGTTACTGCATGCAAATAACAAACCAACTGCCTGAGTAACCTAGCTAAAATTAGGCTAGGGACCCTCTGAGAACTGGTGAAGCGTCTCTTCTTGAGTACCCAGGCACTGCCACACAACACCATGAGTGACACAGGCAGAATGAGCACGGAGGAGCAGGCAGGAGGACCAACAGCCTCCGAAACACCTGCAGCAGTAGAAGAGCGCCAGCTACAAACCCTGGTCCTGAGGATCGCGCAGCTGTCCAAAGAGGACGTTGGCGACATCGACAACTACACAGCTGAAGACTGTGAGAACAAAATCCAGGAATGGCTGAGACGTGCTACAGCCCCGACAGAAAGGCTCTCAACCCTCCGTGTGCTGGGCCAGCTGACCCTCCTTTACCACCGCAAATCTGAGGACCTGCGACAAGGGTCCCAGATTCCGGAAGGTCTCAACCGGGATCAGCTAAAAAGAATTGCTCGCTTGGACAGGCAAATCCAAGAGCAAATGGAGAGGACTTCCCACCTGGAGAGTGAACTCCAGACCCAAAAGGATTCTTGTTCCCGCCTGAGAGAGGAGCTCCATGATCAACAGGGAGTCATTTCCGACCTCCGAGCAGAGGTCGCGGAGCAGAAGGAGGAGAATTCCTCCCTGCAGAGGGATGTTGCGCAACTCCGCCGTGACATGGAGGAACCACACAGGATTACCCAAACAGAGTTACGGCAACGAAAGGACGCCCAAGAGATTGAGGTGGAATTACCCAAACCAGAGCCCAAACGGGAGAGGGAGAAAACCACAGATGATGGAGCACGAGACAGATTACTCCCACGGCAAAAACAGGTCTCGCGACCAGTGGACAAAGGCGTGAAAACAGACTGTGAGAGCCTGTTTGATGACTCCTACGACCCCACGAGCGACAGCGACACCTCGTACCGAGACACTCCTGCCCCGACCCCACAGAAAAAGAAGAATCCGGTTCTTCACACGCTCTCAGAAGCTGTGACAGAACCTCGCCCTCTCGAACGCGGCTTGCGCCTAAAACAGTTGGAGGCCATGGCCAAAGATGTCGAGCGCTTCGATCCTGCGGACAAAGAGACTACTGTGGATGACTACATCCGAGAGCTGGAGTACTGCTTGAGAGACTTACCAGATCCCACAGAGAGAGAAAAGGTGAAGCTCATCTGGAAGACGACAAGCAGAGAAGTGCGCAGTTTCATCGAATCACAGCAGCTGTCGATCAGAGATGACTACGCCCGGCTATGCACAGCCCTACGGGAGGAGTATTCACCTTACTCCGACCCAGCGACTGCCATGACTGCTGCCCTATCAGTACTCCAGAAGAAGAGTGAACCTCCCAAAGATTACCTCAAGCGCCTAAAGACTGCCTTCTTCCAGGGAAGAAACACTCCAGGCCAAGAGGAGGACAAAAACTTCCAGTCGCTGTTCCTCCACAACCTGCACGAGTCAATCCGCACAGAGGTTACAATGCACTGTCGGATTAATAAACCCAACACCCGTGACATGAAGAAATATGCTCAGATGTTCTGGGAAACAAAGCTGCAGGGATACAGGAGACAAGAAGAAGAACCGGGAGCGTTAGCATCACAAGCTCCAGAGGCACACCACCTGGCCCTTGAAGATGCAGAGACATCCCATTCGAGAATCTTTGGGGCAGCCACGTCACCATACAACTCTCGGCAAGGGTACAAGCCCCAGATGGACAAAGACAGCCATTGGAGGGGGGACGCACGACATGCCTGGCAGCAAGACAAGAAAAGAAAACACTTGCACCAAGGCCACAAAGAGCAGCCCAGGCATTACCAGAAGCAACGAAGACACGCTGACGGACAAAGTCCCCCTCCAAAAGAACACGACGCAGAATACCAGAGATTCCTGGAATGGAGGCAAAAGGAAGGAAAGGGGGGAGAGGAGCCAACACAAGCATGACTAGGCCGAGGAGCTGCAGAAGAAGGATCACGGGAACCAGAACCAGAACCTGATCCCGTGAATCAACTCCAGACTCCCAAGCCACCACCTGGTTCGTTGCCTGAGCACGTAGAGACGTACAGCCGAGTGGCTCAACTAACCCAGACACCTCTGTTGCACTCCAGCCTGATGAGACAGCCACCGATCAGAGCCCTTGCAACAAGGTGTACCAACAGAGACAGACCTCCTCTCAACTCTCCCTCACCTTCCCCGATCCTGACAAGAGCCAAACACTACCACAGCCAAGGGGGGGCATCCTCATCCGACCCAGCCCCCTGGCAGATTCAACTGAATCAGTCCCCGGACCTTCTGGAGAAGATAAGGACAGGCTCCTACAAGTGGCGTACGGAGCCCACAAGCCCAGGAAACCTCCTGACAAATGGCTCCCAACAAACCAGATGAAGCCCCTCAAGGCACTCAGAGCTTCACTGGAGGAGCCTCGCTTGACTAGTGACCAAGAGGGTCCACCATAGTCAAAGCAGCTAACCACTAATCATAACTCATCCATAACATACAACCATCTAACACTAACGCACATAATTCAATACATAACCCTGTACCTTATCTCTTTCTTATCTTCTCAGTTCTATTCGTAACGACTTTCAGATAGATCAAAACTGCGTTAACTCTGCCCAATTGATGCCTTTACTGTCGACCATGCATTGTTCTCCATGTTTCTCACCTGTCCAGTCTCCAAGTCTCAACAACACAGGTCGAGAACACTTGGACCGTAGCAGCCTGGAGTTGCCCCGAAGGACAGGGATCACCCCATCCTCCGGACCAAAGGGGGGATGTTGGGACTGCTACACTCATATGGTGTAGAAACAACAATGCATGTGATTTTACAAACAACAGCCCAGGTCATAAATTCCTGCTGCAGCCACCCTGGGGATCAAGCAACCAGAGGCGCCTGCCAGACGACCCCCGGTGGGTCTGCTCCCCCGACGTTAGGTTTCAAACCTGCCCGGGAACCTATCGGCCGCTGGTGTGAAACCAGCGCACCAATCACCCACACCTAACCTGGTGACACGGGTGTCATAAACAAAGGGGGGTAAGGAGCCCTCTGGGGATAAAAGTCCCAGAAACCAGCTCCTCACTCTCTGCCACCACGGCTCTGCCGCCGCAACTCTGCTTCCACTCATCTTCATCGCTACAACTCGTCAGCTGACCGCCCGGAGCTCCAGCCGCCGGACATCGCCGCCGCTGCGCCAAGACGCACAGGAGCCGCCGCAGTCCGACCGCTCTCCACGGCAGCCACCGGTGCCACAGCCGCTTCGAGCGCTGCACCACAGTCCTTTTCAGGACTAAAAGAGTTGATTCCTGAGTTTGATTCACCACCCGGTGATCAAACCCGATCCACCCGGATCGCGAGCAGACGGCAGCCAACTCCGCGGGGAGTCTGCCAACAGGATCACAGATCCTGAGAGGATAAAAGAGTCGAAACGCCCGTGCCAAGAGAGCACCAAGGGGCTGAGACTCGCAACCTCACTGCACCAACCGATCCGTACCCGGAGAGGTGAGGCACGCCCGTGCAAGAAGAGCACCCAGGGTCTGAGCGCCTCACCCTCCCCCAACTCCGAAACCCACGCTGCAGCAGAGGCAGCGAGAGGGCCAAGTCTGCGCCGTCACAGGGACGCGCAGCACCAAGGAGCTACACTGAGCTGGACCACAGGACAGAATCGGGACCGCAACACGTGGGACACGTAAGGGCTCGATTCGGGCAGAGACTGTGACGCAGTAGCACCTCTTAAGTATTGGAGCCTACATGAACTTTAGGTTAATGTATGACAGTGTAGGACGCACGGCTGAGTGAATCCATCTCTGACCGGCTCCTATTACTTCCTCCCCTTTGTTCTCGTGCGTCCGAGCGGACCACGTGATCACATGCACGCGCACTCACCCGCGTACGCGCACACACCCGTGCGCACATACGTACACACCCAGACATACGCACACACACACACACACACACACACACACACACACACACACACACACACACACACACAGAGGAATGCTTGGTTGATTGTTTGTTTATTGTTTGTTTATTGTCTGTTCAGTCTGTCTAGTCAGGAATGCATGTTTCTTGTTAGAATAATAAATAGTCAATGATAACCTTAATGCACTAATTGTAAAATTGATGTGTCATTAAAGTGTGATCGTTGTACTAAGAAGTGTGTAATTATTGAACCTGCACAACCGTTGCTAAATCCAGGTCAGTGCTCGGATCTCACCCCCTTCAGAGAGACTAGAGGTAATTTAAGATTTAGACTGATTTACTAGGCAACTTGACGAACCAGATTATTGGTCCCTGTTCGCAGGGTGGTGCCCCGAAATTCATAAATAATAATAAAGCTAATAATCTAGGTTCACCATATTTGGTCGACTTAAAGTCCCAACATACCATACAAATAATATAATATAATTATTATAAAACCTATATTATATTACATTACATTCCTGTATGTTTCTACAGCTCGTGACCAGCACCGTCTTTCCAGATGCATTGTGGGATACGTTGTAGCTTCCTCTGCTCGCTCAGAATAACGCCCTCACTTTGCTTTGGTGTGATTTGTCTTCCTGACCCTTCAACACAGCCACGTGTTGAACAGCACAACGTTCCAGAACGTTCTGATCAGTCACGCGAGCAGCCGCTCGGCCTCCTATCTAACCATATTTTGCTTCCTGTGGTTTCTGCCTTTTTTTTCCCCCTCTTTTTGTATGGAACAATATCCGTTTCAGGATCCCCTCAGGAATGTTTACGCTGTTCCTTGTCTTCAAAACGTCCACAGATAATTGCTAGAAGGAAGCGCCCAGGAAGGTCAGCCAAGTGTCCCGCCGTAGGTGCCAGAGTGAAATCTACAGGACTACAATTACTCGGACAGACTGAGGCGGCGGAGCAGAGTGAATGACAGGTAGGAAATAATTCATATGAATCACCTGCTGTATTATGAATAACCACCTGCTGAGAGGACATCGCACGGTCAGTTATCCTCAGAATTGGTTCTGAATAGCCCTTTCTGTCATTTGTTGGTAATTGCCTTAATTCTCTTGATAATATAGTGAAATTAACCTCCGAGAACGTTTCCTCCTTATGGCATTTATGAGACAAGGTTGAAGTTGACGTGCCAGCAGTCACACAATTATATTTAGATTATTCTACTCCGACGCTATTTGGCTCAATATTGGCAATTTAGAACTGTCCTTTTTCCCGCTGCCACTCATTAATCTCGATCTTCGTTTTTCACCCAAAACATACAAGAGAAACTGGGAAACTAGAAGACGAAGGGCACTCTTCAAGAAATTCCGGATCACTCGCATCTCTTTTCTATTTAGGGTACATCTGACCTTGTAGTGAGCAGACATGAAAGGCTGTCAGTCAAACCATCACGCCGTCTTTGTTTCTTTGTGGTTGTCATTCTCCTGAGGAGTCAAGCAGCCACTGACTTAAATCTAGTGATTCTACGCTCCTGGCAAAATGCTTCTGTGTCCTTCTTTCTACCGAACTCAGCGACCGCCTCGGGGTAAGGTGGAAAGAAGGTGAAAAATAAAGTTTTAGAGCAGCGTCTGGATGGTAACAGAATGTAATAAAGGCCAGAGGTAGATGGTTGAATAGTTCCTTTTTTCTAATGAGTCGCTCCAACTTAATACTCTGACCTTTCGCAGACATTAACCTTTTCTGACAAACTGTTGTAGCGGAGAATAAAGGATGGGTTGACACGTCTGTTGTTAAAGTCGAACAGGAAAATCTGAATTCAGCGCAGCGTTTGTGCAGCTGCACCGTGCTTAGCTCTTCATTTTTCAAAGGGGGATAAAAGTGCTTTGGACGATTCGGTGCTGGAGCCTCAAACCACTGAATGAGCATTTCTCATCACAACTGTTGACTGACAAGCGAGGGCCAGGAGGCCCGGCGCTCTGCAGGGGACGAGTCCTTTATAACTTCTATCTGAGTCATTTTTCAGGCTGGAGCCCCCCCCACTCCCCTGGGTCAAAACACATGCTGGTTATGTCTGGAAATATACATAACACACCTCAATAGCATCTACTAGTAAAGTTGCAATAACAAATCAACTAAAAACAACTATTTAAGTAGTCTATTAGTCAATTGAAGCATTTTTTTGATGATGTTTTGTCGTTTGATGCTAAAACAATCATCTTGTTTGTGTTTTGTTGTCCTCAGTACTAATGTAAATCAAACAGTTTGAACATATTTTCTGATTTGTGATAGAATTCTTTGATCTTGGCTTCTTAAATGTGAATATTTTCTGGTCTCCTTCATATAAAACTGAATGTTGAGGTGCAGACAACAAAAGCTTTTAAAGACTCGACTTTGGCCTTTGTGGCCAGCACGCCTTATTATCATTTCATAAACCAAACAACTGATGGATTAATTGAGAAAGATGAGTCGTCTATGGAAATAATGGGTTGTTGCAGCTCTGTTCTTCAGGATGTTACTGCATCCTCAGTTTCACAGAATCGTGAGATCAAAACTCGGTCTCGGTATGAAATGATCGGCCGTCCAGCAGAAACCAGCGCGTAGGTTCAGTCCCTACAGTCAGTGCTCAGAAAGGACCGTGTCACTTACATGCTCCTGTCCCTACACACACACACACACACACACACACACACACACACACACACACACACACACACACACACACACACACACACACACAGATCCTGCACTGAGAAATGTGTATGAGACGGAGGAGAACAGTGAGATAGAACAGAACACGGATATCCAGAGATATCAGATACTGTGGAGGCTCCTGCAGCTCTGAAACCTGACAAACAGGACCAGTCTCTGTTTCCCTGTCACAGACAGACACAGGACAGTGTGTTATAGGATTATATAATAACATAACTATTATAGCTCTCTCAGTGTGACATTGTGACACTGACAAGCTGTGGACTGCTTATGGAGCCATGGACTCTGTTGATGAAATGTTTATTTACAACGTTGTAAAGTTTTCTTTATTTCTTTATAATTTAGTTCATCAGGAAGAAGCAACTATCTTTGTTATTTTATTATTGTTCTTTGTTATTATTTATTATTATATTATGGGATGGAGAACCATTCCTCCACTTCTAACCACTACAGCATTGTTATCAAGCTGACCACCATCTACCTCAGTGATGATGATGGTGAACATCTCCCACCCACCTAGACAGCTCAGCTCAGACTGTCAACAGTGCACCACTGGTCTGGTGTGTGTTGTGAGCGTCTATCCAGGTGCATCCTGGGATGGCGGGGTCCGTGCAGCAGGACCTGCTCTGAGTGGGAACTGTCAGGCCTCCCAGCAGCCTGGTCCAGCCTGGTCCAGCCCGGTCTCCAGCCTGGTCTGCAGCCTGGTCTGCAGCCTGGTCTGCAGCCTGGTCTGCAGCCTGGTCTGCAGCCTGGTCTGCAGCCTGGTCTGCAGCCTGGTCTGCAGCCTGGTCTCCAGCCTGGTCTGCAGCCTGGTCTGCAGCCTGGTCCAGGCTGGTCTCCAGCCTGGTCTGCAGCCTGGTCTCCAGCCTGGTCTCCAGCCTGGTCTGCAGCCTGGTCTCCAGCCTGGTCTCCAGCCTGGTTCAGCCTGGCCTCCAGCCTGGTCTCCAGCCTGGTCTGCAGCCTGGTCTCCAGCCTGGTTCAGCCTGGTCTCCAGCCTGGTTCAGCCTGGTCTCCAGGCTGGCCTCAGCAGCAGCACTCACCGTCCCGCTGCCAGATGCAGCCACTGAAGTCTGTCCCAGCCACTCGCTGCCCACAGCCAGCAGCAGCCGCACCAACACGGCCGGCTTCACCATATGGCTTTGTTTATCCCATCCACCAAAACACAAACATGTACACAAGCCGGCAAAACAAACGAGCTTCGAAGTATAACAGTGACAGAAAACATGCAGTGAAATCAATGAAAAGTTTCCCTTCATCTGACTTTTGATGTGTGGCTTACATCGGTGTTTGCTGATAAAGAGTATAAACACGGGATGATGATGTCAATCACACATTCCAGAGTGCCATCATCTGGACCATCAGAGTAGCACACAGCATCTCCACAGCTACAAACACACTGGCAGACTGTGGCCTCCACACAGTGAAGCTGTGGCACGTACATCAAAATGTCAGGAGTAAGCTATACTGCAGTACCTATAGAAGATAATTATAGGGTTGTTTTGATCTCAAGTTTTAATTGATTTCATTTCTTTGAGATGAACAATTAAATATCTGAAAGTTATTAGAAGTCTTTATATAGTTATACATGTTAGACAAGACCAGAATAATATGATGATTACGTCTCTGACTCTTTTTTTATTTATTGCTATATGAGGTTCGTTAAGGTCCTCACAAACAGCGTTCTTTTCTTATATCAACTCTTTCACCCTCGAGTGAGTGTAAACAAAATGTAAATCACTTTCTTCCATTTATCTCCTTTCACATTTCTACACTGCGTCACTGAGTCATGAGGTTAACTCGCTTTGATTCGTATTTTACGACATTCCTGCAAAAAGATAAAATCTGTGTGAGTGAAGCTCACACATCCCATAATACGTACTGTATCTCACAATGATCATCTTCATAATAATCATGTATTAACACAAAACATTTACACTGTTCGTCTTTGCTGTGATTACAATTTAAAATTAGGTGAATTACAAACTTTCTTCTTTTTAATGAACTAAATTACAAATAAAATCCCTCTTCTGACCCGAGGGCAGACTCAGCTCCGGCCGTGTCGGTGAAGCCATGGGAGCAGTCCGCGAACAATCAGGCAAATCTGTTTCTCTAATTACATTTAAATCATCTTTATTCAAATACTTTAAATAAAAAAACAAATATTAAGTGACTCACATTAACTTCAGGACAGAGGTTAATGTGGTAGCGCTCCGTCCACCAGAGGTCAGTTTTCAGGACTAGTTTGATCTGTAACTGGAGAACACAGTTTAGCTTCTTCTCTGCTAACGTTAGCGTGGACGACTGCATGGATCTGCAGCAGGTTGTCCAGCGTTAGCTCAGACCTGCTGGACCCCGGTCCAGCCCGGTCCAGCCCGGTCCAGCCCGGTCCCGCCTGGTCCAGCCCGGTCCAGCTTGGTCCCGCCTGGTCCCGCCTGGTCCAGCCTGGTCCAGCCCGGTCCCGCCTGGTCCAGCCGGTCTAGCCCGGTCCTGCCTGGTCTAGCCTGGTCCAGCCCGGTCCAGCCCGGTCCAGCCGGGTCTAGCCCGGTCCAGCCGGGTCCAGCCCGGTCCCGTCTGGTCCCGTCTGGTCCAGCCCGGTCCAGCCCGGTCCAGCCTGGTCCCGCCTGGTCCAGCCCGGTCCAGCCCGGTCCAGCCCGGTCCAGCCTGGTCCCGTCTGGTCCAGCCCGGTCCAGCCTGTGGTCCCGCCTGTGGTCCCGCCTGGTCCAGCCCGGTCCAGCCCGGTCCAGCCCGGTCCAGCCGGGTCCGCCTGGTCCTGCCTGGTCCAGCCCGGTCCAGTCTGGTCCAGTCTGGTCCAGCAGGCCTGGACAACAGGACAGTGGAGCAGACTCCCAGGGTCCGGGGTGCCGTTCAGGTGAGTCCGTCCCTCCATCCGTCCCTCCCTCTGTCCCTCCCTCCGTCCCTCCATCCGTCCCTCCCTCCGTCCCTCCATCCGTCCCTCCATCCGTCCCTCCCTCCGTCCCTCCCTCCGTCCCTCCATCCGTCCCTCCCTCCGTCCCTCCGTCCTCGCCGTTGCTAGGCAACGCGCTGTCGTGTTCCTGCCGGAGCTGCTGTGAAGTTCCTCTGGTGTTTTCATCTCTGTGTTTTTCTGCCGAGCTGATGTTTTATTCATGCACGTGGTCTGTGTTCTGCGTGGCTGCTGGGGTGGTCATCGCTTTAATTGTCTTGGAGTTTTGACTCGTTCCTGGTTAATTCTGTGGAGGCCTCGCAGGTCGTTGTGCATAAAAACCTGTAATCAGGCTGTACAGACCTGCCCGTATAGACAGGGAATGTCGCCGGCGGGTTGTGGATAATGTAAGTGCCAGCAGTGTTGTTTGATTGACGTTTAATGCATTCGCAGCCTGCAGGTGTTGTTCAGTCTAACAGTATCACCCCCCCCCCACACACACATACACACACACACACACACACACACACACACACACCTCCCCCCAACACACACTGTAATACGATCAGCTTCTGAAACCGCGCCACCATGGACATGTAGGCGCAGCGTTTGGCCTGTAATCAAAGCGTCAGAGCGGCTGAACTCTCTCCTGCCGACACAGAGGCGTGAGCTGCAGCGTGAGGAGCGCCAGGCCACGTGTTATTACTGTGTTATTACTGGAGGAGCACGGAAACATCTTCAACCTGTTTGTTTCTCTTTTACACTCGTGTTGATATTACGCCTGCAATTATAGCTGAGACCACATCAGTAAGATGGGACTGAGATGGTCTATATGTCAGTGGTTGAATTGAGGCGTATCTGGCCTCTGATTCCCTGCCTTGGCATCTCGTCCCGGCTCAGATGTGTCTGCGTGCTGTCGACCGCAGTGTTTAAGGGAATTTCAGACGTTTGTCCGTCTAACCACCAGCTGGCCGAGCGGCTCGAACCCTCAGCTCCACATCAAACATCACAGTATCTCACTGCTTGGCTCAGTTTCACACAAACAGATCAAGGGTAGCACAATGTTTTTATTCCAGTTGATATGGAAATGTCACATCATTTCAAAGAGAACTTCTGTTTTATTCATGTCTAATATCCTTTTACTTCTGCCCGGCTAATACAGAACCTGGGCGAGCTGCTGTGGAGCAGCACACGCTTTACTGCAGCAGGAACTGTGCTCTGCACAGATGTTCACCTGCACAAAACACAGTTATGGTGAATATTCATATGTCGCTTTAATGGTTGTAAACTGTGACTTCTTTTCTGCTTTGATGGTGAGGTAGAAGGACCATGACTTCAGGATGAGGCTGCAGTTTTTTAAATAAAAATCAGATTTTGGAGGCATGACAAATTTGATATATTTCTCTTTTCAATCTTCCATAGTTTTACAATGGATTTGCCGTTTCAGCAGATGTTGTGAGAGCTGTGTGAGTAATGAGACAGGGACACGTCTGCCTGCCATAGTGAAGCGCAACAATGCAGGGTTTCAATTTCTGTTCTCGTGAAATTAAAACGTTTATATTTTTCTTTAATTAGTTTCTGTGCTCAAGAAAAATATCGAGAAGCAATTAAGGCAAAGTGTGTAGTTAATTACCACAATTTATCAAGGGCTGCAACTAACAATTATTTTCATTATCATTAATCTGCCAATTGTTTTCCCCGATTAACTGATGAACAACACCGTCTATAAAATGTCAGACGATGATGAAAAATGGACGTTGCACTTTAGTAAACCTCCAGTGATTCTATCAAACTTCTGCTTGTTGCTTGGTGTCAGATTTGAGGAATCAAGTCCAAACTCGGATCTTGTTATTGGATTATAAAGACTTTGTTATCATTGGATCATTGGGACAGATAAGCAAGCAGCCGAGGACAGGAGGCAGAGGAGCTCTCTGCTCTGCTGGAGCGATGGAGCGGATTGTTTGTCCTAAGAATTCAACTGATTCAGAAACGACACAAACCGCTGCACTGAAGTCCTGGAGACAGTCAGAGTCGCACCACGTCTGTAGTTCATACTTAATCTGAAGGTGTGGTGTTTGTTTAGAGGGTAGAGTTGGTCCATGGCATAGTCTGAGTACAGCAGGAACATGTTCGAGGTGTCTGAGGGCTTCGTCTTGGACTTGGAGAACATTGCGGTTCATGTGGTCCCGGCGGCAGCGTCAGGTGTCTGTCTTGACCTCCTGCAGGTGTCGGAGCGTGAGCGGCTCCATCCTCCAGGCCCGGCGTCATGTCCCCGGCAGAGCGCCGGGCGCCACACCCTATACATCTCCATTCTCAATTATACGCGACGGGGAGAGGAAATTAACATAGGGCACATCATAAAAAGCTTGATAACAGAGCTAATACAATTACATTAGAGTGATTAAAAAAGGTTAAATAGGTGATCTATTACATTGATCTTAAATGCATTCAGACTTAATTTAATTTAACAGTGCTATAATGCTGTAGTTAAAATATGTCCTATTAGTGTTTGGAGCCTGCATGTATAACGATTAATTATTGAATAATTGTTCATGCATTTCAACACTGGCAGGCTCTGAAGGGTGATTTATTTTCTTCAGTGGCTGTACAGAGATAGGGCTTAATTACAGTGGATAGCCTTATCTCCCCTCTCTAATCCTCTCTTTGGAGTCTCCCGCGTTCACGCCATCTAGTCGTCGATATCATCAGACTGTTGGCAGAGCCAGACACAGAAAGTGATCCCCAATTTCTCTGTCACATTAAGGCTCATTCATGAAGTCTCCACCGTGGACCTGATTTAAGAACTCTAAAGTGGGAGGGAAGACGAGTGGCTGAGTGCTGGAACCTTTGAGGTCAGGCCGGCTGGCACATTACCCGCTCGCGCTGTCTCTGTCGGCTGAGGAATGTGTGGTCAGGTCTGATCAGATAATGGCCTCGGTCTGTTGCCAGCACCAATTTGTTGTGAATATCATTGGACTAATGTGGGCGCTTTGATTGCTTACGGCCCCCCCCAAAAGGGCCCAAAACTGTATGTTTCTGTGCTGCTCTCACAGATGTGGACGTGCAGGACGAGACATTTTTCACCCTCGTTTTCAAAGAGACAAATATGTGTTTTGACTGTGATTAGTCCACCGCTCTGATTTGATGACTCACCAGCAGCTCGCCGTGTGAGATCCTAATCAGGGAGACTCACGGTTTAATAACTGCGGATTGATGGAAGATTTCCACCACAGTTGGCACTAACAGTCGCATGTATTAACTAAACCTGCGATGAATGAAATGTTGGCAGCCGGGGCTGCGTGTTGAAGTGCCAAACACGCCTGGAATCAGCTGATGTGTCCAGCACGATGTGTCTGAGCTGCACTAATGTGACGCTCAGTGTAAACCACAGCCAGGGAAGCGGGAGACGTCTGTGACATAAATACATGGTGAGCGCGGTAGTTTCCAGGGAGCTTGTCACTTTCCTCGTAATGATCTGAAATGTGTCTCAGCAGAGACTTCAATGCTGACGTACCAATGTTCCAAAAAACATAGGATGTGATGTATAACATTTTAATGATCCGAGGTATTATTAGTAACCGATCAGTCAGCATGGACTGTCACACGCACGGAGGTTGGAGAATTAACTTCATGGGCTCGGCAGCCATTTGTAAACATATTTTTCAGACTGGTCAGACATCTGACTTGTTAAGTTCCTCATCATCATTCTGCTGTAGAGGAGGAAAGAGGCAATCAGCCCATCCTTCTACCTGCTCCTCACAGTGTCACCTGCACACAAACACATGTGGAGCACATGGAAACTCCACTCAGAAAACCCTCGATCCCACTGGGACTGAAACCAGGAACCATCGCGGGTTGAGATGATCGGATCATAGTTTTGCAGCATCATTGATGGTTGATCACTTTTAACCCTATGAGGTCGTCTGTTCCACTGTTTTTATCCAGAACTCTGACATTTTACGCCACAGAAAGTAGTTCACATACTTGTATGAATGGGCTCTCTCCATCTTGACTCAGCTGGAGCTGGAGAACCAATAGCAGAGCAGCACTGGTTAAATCCCCAACCATCACTAACCAGTCTGCTTCCTTGTTCCTTGTGCCACTAAGTCGAGTGACAGTACGACGCCAAACCAAAGCCAACAGGGAGGAGAGGGAAACGAGCCATGTGGCTACACACTCACATGTTTGCGTTTTGAATTTCCACTGCTATTGATAATACTGTCACATTTTTATAAATTAATAAGTGAATCAAATCAGATTAAAATACAAGTGTGGGTGTAGCCTAACCAGCACAGCGTGGCAGGAGAGAGACTGGAACTAATCTGTAGATTTCATTACACATCAACAGTTAAAAAAAGGACAAATCTGAACAGGATGTGACGTACCATACGACATACTCACATCCAAATACTTTGTGTATATTCGCCATCACTACATCTCAAAGTGAGAGCTCTGTACGTGCATGAGGAGGTGATGATGTTCATCATATTCAGCTGAAGCAAGATAAACAAAGTTCTTCGTTCCAGCTCCTCAAGAGTCCAAACACAGTCCCTCCCTCTGGAGAATATCTCCAGAACCAGGAGGAGATGGTGGCATGGGCATGGACCACTGTCCTGCTGTCCTCTCATTGGCTGTCCTGCTGTCCTCTCATTGGCAGGCTGTGCTGTCCTCTCATTGGCTGGCTGTGCTGTCCTCTCATTGGCTGGCTGTGCTGTCCTCTCATTGGCTGGCTGGGCTGTCCTCTCATTGGCTGTCCTGCTGTCCTCTCATTGGCTGTCCTGCTGTCCTCTCATTGGCTGTCCTGCTGTCCTCTCATTGGCTGGCTGGGCTGTCCTCTCATTGGCTGTCCTGCTGTCCTCTCATTGGCTATCCTGCTGTCCTCTCATTGGCTGGCTGGGCTGTCCTCTCATTGGCTGTCCTGCTGTCCTCTCATTGGCTGTCCTGCTGTCCTCTCATTGGCTGGCTGGGCTGATGGTTGTCTAGCGGCGTGCAGCTACTTTGGCCCATTCCAAACACACAGCATGGAGTGTTCAGTGACCGAGGAGGAAAGTGTCAGAGTGAACGCTCCGACAGGTTCCAGACAGACTCCAGACTGTCCGTCCCGCTCCCTGACAGCTCCACCTGAAACTGACACGAGTCCCGGCACGAAGACGCCGCTGCCGGCTAATTAGAGCCCAGATCCAACACAAAACGCTTAATGAAGAGATTTCATATCACCGCTCTGCTCTGCTTCATCATTTGTCTCTTTGCTTTTCTTTTTTTTCTTCTTTATCACTTGAAAAGTCTTCACTTGCTTCAGGAAGTTTTTCATTCAAGTCGGAGTAAGTGAAGGTATTTTAGTTTTAATTTTTAACATCACACTTTTGTGATGAAGTGCCCGTCCCTTGGATTTCATTTAGTTGTAGAAGATTAATTCTTTTTAAGGCACATTAAGCTCGCTGCACTTCCATTTATTTTCTGCGGCCATTTTGCTCTCTGTGCTCTAATCATTCTGCCACGGAGCTGCTCGCAGGCCGCGTTTCTCACTGTGATGTTTACAAATAGAAACAACACTTCTGCTCTTGCACTTTTTTCTTGGCACTATAATAAAGTCTCTGCTTCCTACTCTATATCTTCCACTTTTTAATTTCAGCTTTCCTTTGATTCAGCTAAATAAATTATAACTCCTACTTTGCTTAACTTCCTATCAAAGTGGATTTTGGTGATGAATGACGGATCATGTCGCTGAAATATCCTCAGATCTGGACATTACTTCTCCTCCTTTTATTACTCGAGCTGCGGCTCTTTTGTGCTGCGTGTTTAATAATCCCATAGATTAATTCATATTAATTCCTTTGCCCGTCGACACTTAAAAAAAGAAAGAAATGATGAAGAATGTCATTGAAACTAGCTCGAACAGTTGGAAAGACAATTCTGCAAAGTTATGATCTTTATCTGCCTGGAAGTTCCACATTTTTCTGTTTTCTAACTCTGGTTCCACGACAAAGTGCTCAGTAAGTACAGATCTCAGCAACTGTCAGCTAATTATTAAATTATCGGTTTTGGTTCAACAACTTTAATTCATTTCCATCTTCTCTGACTCTCCCCCACATTACTGCGATTCTATAGCAGAAAATGTTAAAATAGGGTAATAAGACTAAGTCGTCCTCTCTCCTGGAAAGCAATCAATATTCAAACGAGGAAGCTGATTTCTGCTAACTGGAAACCATATGCCGGCACCTGATGTTATAGTGATGGTAATAGCGCTGTCAGATCTGACAATGTGCAGAAAGCAATACTGTCATTCCCCATATTCACTTTTGAAAATCTCATTTTGCTTTCATCTCTTCACTAACACAGAGCTGTCAACAAGTAATTCAATGAGTGTCACCACGAGCTTCAACGTTGTCTCCGCCGCCGCCGCCGCCGGCTTCTGCCGCCGCGACTTTACTCGTGTTGTGTTTAAGTCGTGTAATGGCCACTTTGCTCTGTGATTGTGCTTAATTATAATGCCAAAAAACGCGGCGCTAACCCTCCCCGTGCATTCAGCGGCGGAGGTCTCGGTCTGAGGGGGAAATGTGTTGATGTTTACAGTAATGCCTCGGCACAATGGCCGCCTCCATTCAAAGCTGTGGGTGAAATGGGCTGTCAGAATGGAGGAAATTGAAACCAGTCAATATCTGGGGCTTTGTGTGAAGACTATCTGTTGCCTTCAAAAGCAGTCAAAGCTCAAAACACACACACACACACATATATGTATACACATATATATCTATCTGTACCGTACGTGCTCTGTGGCTGCTCCTCCGGGTTGAAGCCACCTGGAGGGCGAGCGCTAGCGTGTGCTCCAGCCAAGGCCGTCCAGACTTCAGATCTAATGAATCATCTCATTAAAGGATGCGGACTGGGACGAGCTGCTCTGCATCATTTTTCCCACAGTCGACAAATCGAATAAAAATACCCCCCAAAAAAAGAAAAAACCAACTAGGAATGAACTGACCTCGCTAACAGGTGTTATCTGTTTATCCACAGCCTGATGAAAATATTAAAAACACATGAATGAGTCACATTGTTGCACTGGGTGACATGTTGCTTCATTAGCATTAACACACTCAGCACACAGTTTATTCTGACTGAAACACACACACACACACACACACACAGACTCTCCCGGTGCTCCAGATACCAGCCCAGCGTGGACACTTTCTCTTTCAGAACCAGTACAGACTGGACCAGTGCCTCCTGGGGCCTGGTTCCTGCTTAGATGATTCCACTCATTGTTTGTGTGCAGTGTTTGGTCGGCACACAGCTCGAGTGGTGTCCAGGCAGCGGGCTGAGGCGTCTGCAGGTAGCGTGCAGCAGTGTCACGTCTGATGCGTGATGTCACGTATCATGAGTTCAGGTAGCTTCACCCCCCAGGCTCTCCACGCTGACCTCACTAATGCTTTTCACTGAGGAAACTTTCGCTGTACGAATCATCTCTAACGTCATCCTCAAGAGCTCTTGGTTTGAGCTTTGTTTCAAGCTGAATGTGATCGAGCTCTGTAAATGTTGCAGAACGTTACACAGAGAAGCAGAGTGTTTGCTGTATCATGTGTTCAGAGGATAGAAGATATAAAATATTCCACTGTTTTATTCCCTCAGACAATGGGAATCGATAAGAGATCAGAACTGGAATCGCCACAATCTTAATTATCCAAATTAAGTGAATAGTTCCCCTCCAAAAATACAGAAGTTTCCTCCCGTTTGTGCAGCGTCTGTGATCAGCTGGCCCCGGGGTCGACCGTGACATTCTGTGCTTGTTGTCCAGCTCTGAGCAGGACGCAGACGGGCCGCGGGAGCATTGAGAGATGTCAGCAAAGCAATCTGAATCTCAAGGTCCATCCCTGAGCGTGCTTCACAGTTCGATCTGTTCTTCATCAGCAGGTGCAGCTCGCTCAGTTGGCATGGAAATGTACAAGACAATGTCCACAATTCAACATGTGGTACATATATATATATATATATATATATATATATATATATATATATGTATGTTTTTTCCTATTCCTGAGCCTCTCGTCTGAAGCAGTGACCAGTCTGACCCCCGGGGTCAGATGTTTTGTGGACTGCAAGGTCACGATCGCATTCAGCATTGATGAGACGTCCTTTTTAACTACTCCAGGGATGGATAAAAAAAAAGGAAGGTAGAAAAGGGCATTTCCATGACGACCGGGCTGATGGAAATGATGTGAAGCCAAAAAAGTCCGGTGAAGCTCAGGTGTTTAATCAGCTTCCTGGTGTTGGTTCAGACCTGAACCGCTGGCCTCGCCACCAGTCGCTGTTTGTTTTTTACTGAGAAATAATGAAAACAAATTAAATTATGACTCTCTGTTTATGCTGCATCTCAGTGATACACTAGACTTCTCTGGGAGACAAAGTTAGTGCAGCCCTGATGTAGATGTACTGAAGGAATGATCTGGATCTTACCAAGATGAAATGAAACTTTGATTCACAAGTGTTGGATGATTTACCCTGTTGTGTTTTCAGGGTTCAACTTCACACTTTAATCTCAAATCAAGCACTTCACATCTCATTTCAAGAGAGTTCAAGCAACAGATAATTTCACTAATTTTGAGGGCCGTTTTCCTCAGATTTAATGTTTTCATCTCGGGTTCAGACGCCCACTTTTTTTGCAGTGCAACGCAAGAAAACTGTCAAAGAGCCACGTGTTTCCTGAGCCGATTTCAAGAAATAACACATTTCCAGACAGACGTTTTCCTTTTCTCAGACAGGATTTGAGTCACCGGTTTAATCTGTTTCCTTGTTAAATGGCAAATACTTTCATCTTATCCCTTTCTTAACCACAGATCCAAAGATTCAAACGGATCATTTACATACAAAGGGATCATCCCTCTTTCTCAGCCCCACAAGTGATGGGAATTATCCGGTGTAGTGCTACTTGTGTTGTTGCCCCCCCACCCCCCTCCCCCACCCTGAGATGTGTGAACAACCCTCCAGTTGTTTCCAAGCAGGCCGCCACTACACTCATTTTCATCAGCACTCTTGTTCAGGTAATGTTCCTTCAGGCTGGCTGATTTCAGGGCTTATCTTGTTAAGAGCCCCCCCGCCTCGCCGCAGATCTGCGCCGCTGTCACAGGCGCCGCACGCACACTCCTCCGCCGTTATTGGTGATCGGAGAATGACACTAATTAAAGTCATTGATGTTTAAAATCAAGCGCCACACGTCCCGCTTGTTTTGCCACAAAAGCTCAGATAGCATCCCAACCTGGTCCCGTCGCGCCGTTATCATGCCATTTGTCTTTAAGCCGTGTGTGTGTGTGTGTGTGTGTGTGTGTGTGTGTGTGTGCGTGTGTGTGTCCCTCATTAAAAAAACAAAAAAACAAAACACACCTCAGGATGGGGGAGAACTCTGCTTGAGGTAGTTACATTTTAATCTTAGCTGGGGCGTATGCACGGTGTAACGCTATAGCTTGCAGAGTCAATCTTTAATCTAGTTTTTATTACAATTGAGCAAAATGAAAATGGCAAAGACTATTTATAAAGACTCCCCCCCACCCCCCACCCCATCCCCAACACACACACACACAGACACTCGCAGCTGACTCCATAGTGACATTTCAGGCTGGGTTCATTATTTGAAACACTAAGTGATACACACCGAGTCCAGCTCCTTATTTACCTACAGCTGAAGCCTCAGCGTTATTGCTTAACTTGCCCCGAGCTCTCAAGTTAAATAATGTCACAGTTCACCAGGAAACCTGCATCTTTATTCAGCCGCTGAGCTGCTAGCTTTAGCTTTCAGGCTTGATATGGAGCAGCACAGGAACAACGAGAAGCATCATCTCCACCCATGTGAAGTCCTTCCATCATCCATCATTCAAGGGAAGTTGACTGTTTCCACTGAAGGATGGTTTGTGATGGGCTGTAATTCTATGTAAATGTCATGTGTTTCTGCTCCATCCCACAATAACCCTAGTACCATGTGGTCCTGCTCCATCCCATAATAACCCTGGTACCATGTGGTCCTGCTCCATCCCATAATAACCCTGGTACCATGTGGTCCTGGTCCTCCACTCTGAGGAAGATGGACGTCCAGAACATAGTTTTCTTAGATCTTTGAATCAGATGTAGAAACAGTTGAGTCTCCTCCTCTGTCCATCTGGTCTGAAGGGAACTGGTCATGTGACCCCTACGTCAGGTCACGTGACCTGGAGATGTGAACAAAGTGTTTCCATCACACTCTGAGATCAGCTTCTAGATGGACACGTCAGGAGGAGCAGCTCAGGAGAGTGAGTCAATGCTTTGGCCATATTTCTTTTTAATTCTCATTAAACTTTCAGTTTCCATAACCTGGTTTTTGTTCTGCCATTTTATGCACTTCTAAGGTTGATGGAAACACGTCTTGATCCATGTCCCTGTGATGAAAACAAAGCTGGTGTTTTCTCCCTCTTTGTCCCAGGTTTGGCCATTGTTAAATCTTCACAGAGAGAATTTACTGAGCGGTATCTTCACAGCCTCCAAAATGCACCTGAACACAAGCTGTAAAATCACCAAATGAGCTGAAAGAGATAAAAAGCTGGGAGCTGGAACAGCCTCGCGACCCACTCCACATAAAGAATACTGACACTTGCAGGTTCTAATAAGTGGATAAATGACGGCTGTTTATTTCATGATTATTTTAACCAGTATAAAACATGGCGATCATGCATTTGTGACTCATTACAGTCTAGGTGCTAGACTGAGGCACCAGCCTGCATCTAAAACCTCAGAGCTCCAGCTCTAATGTCCTCAACGTTCGGCTGGAGTTCCAGAGGATTCCTGACCTGCTGCTATAAACACGCATGTTACAGTCAGCAGGTTGTTCCCACTGAGGTAAACATGTAGCGGTGTAACCTCCCTTCTCCCACACACACACACACACACACACACCCACCCACACACACACACACACACACAGACACACACACACACACACAGCATGTGTTCATGTAAGCCACACAGTGACACCATGCAGAGAGTGATAGAAAAAGAAACAAAAAACAAAAACAATAATTTATTCAGTTATTGGTGGAAATTTACACAAGACGGACACATTTTATTGGATGGATAAGTCAATACTGTTTTCAATTAGCTGAAATGCTCAAAGGACCTTTCTGGAATAACTCAAGGTCCTGATTCGACCCAGGGACCAGCATTTGAATAACCCTGCCTCAGGATATAATGAATTGACAACCTTTGATTTGAGCCTCTGGCTGCAGTAGCTGAACCCCCCCTTCCCTCCCTAACCCCCCCCTCCCTCCCTAACCCCCCCCTCCCGATGTTGGAACGTCTTTACGGATGCTCGACGCATGTTCCACCTTTATTTACGGCCGTAGTAGCATCTGGCTGCTAGCCATCCTCCGCCACCCCCCGTCTGTTTAAGATGCAGTGGAGCCTCCGTGGGTTAGGAGGGCCAGCTCTATCAATCTGCTCCCTTCCGGCCCCCACGCTCCCCAGTGCGGTTAATCACTGCCACTAATTAGTGCTAATTACTCATGGCTGCCCAGGAGAGCCCCCCTCGCTGGCTCGCACTGATCTGCAGGTCCTCTGTGGCATCCTGCTGCTTGGCATTCCTCAGGTACAGGAGGAGGCGCAGGGACGTGGGAGGTGCTGAGGGGACGCAGCGAGCTCATCTTTTATATTTTTTCTTTCTTTCTTTCTTTTATGTGTCGGGGCCTCGGGTTCTGTTAAAGGAGCCCGAGCATGAAAAGCTGTTTTATTTTTTTATCTCGGCTTTGTTAAATGACCAGTTCAGTCCAGACCTGCAGCAGGTCCCAGGACATCGTCACATAATGGCACAAAGTGAAGCTAAAAAAATCTAATGTGACATAAAATCAGTGTGACCTCAGAGTGACATTACGTTTTTAAACATTACTTATTTTCTGCAAAGTAAATGTAACATTTCTAAAACCTAAGTCCACCTGCTGCTGTCAGGCGTGTCCACTGAAGGCGAAGAGTCAAATGTGTTTCCATCCTTCTAGACGACACGTCTGGAGGACCAGCTCAGAGGGAGGTCACATGGTTTATCTACACTGGTGAGCTGCTTTCCACATGCAGGCGTTTCCATCACCAGTTTGACTATGGCATTCAGGTTTGGATAGAGTGGATAGCTACACATAGATAGATAGATATGGGGGAACAGGGGGATTCTTGACTTCAGCCTCGTCTAATGTGTGGAGATGACTTTTCTGTCTGGTGTAACAGACACGTGCTGAAAGCGTTCCAGGTCGGAGGATGCTGTCCCTGGCCTGGAGCCGCTGGTCTCACTGGTCCCACTGGTCTGTGCTGGTCTGTGCTGGTCTGTGCTGGTCTGCAGACAGACCCGGCCGGGCTTAATGAGCCAGCACCTTCCCGCTCCCTCTGTCATTAATTGTCCGCGCCTGTGACTCTTTGGGCGACGTCGCGTTTGGTTGATTTTTTTTTTCCCTGTAATTTTGCTTTAATAGATTCAATTTGCTTTCATTTGCTTTGTATTGATTTATTTGTCCTGCTTTGTCTCGTCAACCATAGAAACCTATAATTTCTCACAAAACTTTGCGAGGAAAAGGCAGAGAAAAAAAGCTCATTTAATTTGCTAATATTGAGCGCGTTATTAAAAAAAGAGAAATGACAAATGATGTTGATGTGGTGTGCAAGTGAGGCTTGACTACAGCTGAACTCGTTTTCTTCTCGGAGGCAGAGGAAAAACCACATGGAAATGCTTGAGTTCTCAGATCAGGTGCAAAACAGTGGAGCCTGATAACAGGTTGAGAGGATGTTAAGTCTGATGGGTGTGCGCGTGTTAAATGCCATCATTTGATCTGTCAGTATTTAAACCCTGTGATACAAAGACAACAAAACATGGAGCAGTAATCTCAGGTAATGGAAGGTCAGCACGTCAGGTCAGCCCCAAATAATGTTCAGCTGACAGCCCGAGGGGGGTGCAGGCTAAATTGGTATTTCAGGGATAAAAAAAAAAAAGAGTGTGGACAAAGGGGTTGAGGATGTGTCTGAAACAGATGCTTCAACCTGTGTCAGAGCGACACGGAGCGCGGCCCCGAGTGTCACCAGGAATCAGCCAGAGGGTGAAGCCTTCACCTCCCACTGACCTCCAAATGTGAAGTGTCCAGCTGTAGTAACTGTGACAGATGAACCGGCCACAGTCATAACACGCAGGCAGGCAGGCAGGCACACACACACACACACACACACACACACACACTCGCTTCCTGGAAGAGTCACAAAGGGAGAAAAAAGCACTCAGACAATAGAAAGTGAAAAGATAAAATCTTCACTCTGACTGAACTATCACACACACATTAAATACGTACAATTACGTATTATTATGTAGTTTTAAATAGCAATCCTATCCGACTAAACTGAGAATTCACCAAAAGTAAATGAGTAATTTGCAGCTTGTGTTTTGTTAATACTTGCAGTTGTGTAGCCTGTGCTATGAGAGTGTATCAGACACTCTGCCTCCTCCTCCTTCAGCCGTTGCTCCTCTCTGCGTATTCCCGGGCTGTGTTGCCTGTTTCCGTCCCTCCAGGTCTCCGTCCTGTGAAGAAGCGTGTGGACAGAACACGTGTCGTACTGATCGCCTCCTGCTGCGCTCTGATTGATTCGTTTGCTCGCCTTCAGAGTCGATGAGAACGACACAGGCTCGTTTGGAAATCTGATTTACAGTTACACAAAGGCTCCGGACGAGAGGACGAGAGGACGAGAGGACACGGGACATCGACTCCGACTGTTCCACCAGACAAAGGACAGGCAGACGTAAATGTCTTTGACTCTGTTCGATGCTTTATTCTAACCTTAGTGATAGAAACTGGAATAATGAAGACACACAATGATCAGATGGACACAGGGTGATTTTGTTTTACTCGTTTTATTCCCGGTTTGCTGAACTGAGCTGACCACACATTCTCATGTTGAACCGTTTCTTATCTTTGGAACATTTTCTGCCAAGGCCGAATGAAACGCTACCCAGTCAGGTTAGACCATGAATAGAAAACACAGTCTGTTTATGTCTCTCTCTGCTATTACTTTCAGGGAGAATAGCTGCAGCTCTGAAAGCAATCTCAGCCGCCGCTCCTCAAAGAGAGGAGGAGGTGTCAGGGAGGCGTCCGGGTAGGACAGTAAACTTCAAACTCTTACACAAGTGACAGGATGACTTTCTCGTTCCAGCCCGATGCCCTGATAGATGTGTGTTTCCCTGACGAGAGGACGAAGGTGGAATTAGGCCGCCGTTATTAATATTTTTCAAACGAGCTCAGACAAGTGTTGAAAGTGAAATACGTCTCCTCAATATGAAATGAATCAGTTACGTAGAGATCTTTATCGGCCCGTTGGTGTGGTATCAGCAGCAGGATGCATCAGAGTGCGAGATATAGACACAGACATAGATATAGACAGATAGAGCTATCGATATAGAAAGAGACATATAGATACAGGTATAAGGAATAGAGGATATAGGGATACATGAGGAATAGGAATAGATTAACACTCATATTTCTCCACCTCTGATTATAAGATATAGATTTATTTGAACTGAATCGCTTCCTCCCCCACTGGATGTGGAACTGGAACTGGAACGACAGGAAGTGGAATTAGATTCATTGTTATTCAGAGAAATTACTTAGAAGTCAGGAGGAATTTGACCAGAAAATACTTAACAAAGACTAAAATGAAACACACATTCCCTCCATTTTGAATAATCTGCTAGATTTTGCGATAATAATTTGAAGTATTTTGATTTTGGGGAAATTACATATTTGGCAGCATTTTCCATAATTTCAAAGTTACAATAGATCAAATTCATTTCTGTTTTATAGATGATTTTATTCTCAATTGCTGATGAAGAATATTGCTGGAATTTCAATATAATGTACCCATGAAGTTCAACAGTTATTTATATGAAACATGTCAAACAGCCTTGTATTGAAGATACCGAATGTGGCAAATTTTTAATTGCAATCCTACTTCCTGTTTGCAAACTCCATTCCAATCCAATTTCATTCAGTTTGGAATGTTACATGATGTTGGTCTGCTGCATACGATGCAGGGTGAGGGGACGATGCTGGAAGTGATGAGATGGCATGAAAACAATCATAAAATATCATAAAATGATAATAATCCCTAAAGTCAAAACCACCTGTTCTGAGCTGAGGTGTGATCGCACAAAGGCACAATGAAACACCAGCAGGAGACAGAACATCAGCTCTTTCTCTCTCCAACTAAAAACTCTTTCTCTCTCCAACTAAAAACTCTTTCTCTCTCCAACTAAAAACTATCTCTATTTCACTCTCCACTTCAATAAATGTGATGCGGTTGAAGGAAGTGATGAGCCGATCAAAACCAGAGGACAGAAGTTATTTTTAATCATCAGGGGAAATTTTTCCTTATTAACACCCAGAGTCTCTTTTGACACATTTAGCACAGAACAGATGAACGACGTGTTGTCAGAGTCGGGCCTGAGCAGCAGCAGGTGGAGGAGCTGCTCCGTGTGCAGCAGGTGGAGGAGCTGCTCCGTCTGCAGCAGGTAGAGGAGCAGCTCCGTCTGCAGCAGGCGGAGGAGCTGCTCCGTCTGCAGCAGGCGGAGGAGCTGCTCCGTCTGCAGCAGGCGGAGGAGCTGCTCCGTCTGCAGCAGGTGGAGCTGCTCCGTCTGCAGCAGGTGGAGGAGCTGCTCCGTCTGCAGCAGGTGGAGGAGCTGCTCCGTCTGCAGCAGGTGGAGGAGCTGCTCCGTCTGCAGCAGGTGGAGCAGCCTCTGAGCAGTCACAGTCCACACGCTGCCTCAGGTTCCTCTGCTTCCTGCTCCTGCACTGCACTCATCTGCAAACCTGGGAAAGAGTAAATAAATAAACGATCTCCAGTAATGGGGGAAAAGCCGTAGTTATTTTCTGCCACGTATAGATAGCGGCAGGGCTGGGTGCTGCTGCTGGTACTGGGCTGAGCTGCGGCTCGGCCCGGCCTGGCCCAGCTCGGCTCGGCTCGGCTCGGCTCGGCTCGGCCCGGCCCGGCCCGGCCCGGCCCAGCTGAGCTGAGCCGAGCCGAGCTGCGTGGGCCGCTCTGCTCTTATCGTGCCTTAATGTGCCTGACGCGGGCGCCGCTCCTTCGCCTGCTCGTCTGCTTCTCGCGGTGGGACTTTAAACTGAGACACCAAAGCAATTTTTTCCTGAACGAATCTCTCTCAATGGAAGATATGAAGCCTCTTTACTGTTTGAGAAATACATTTATATCTTGTCAGTATGCCTCCCTTGAAAGCGTATTCATCTTTCCAATAAGATAAATTCCCTCCGCACAAACTTTGTTCATTAAACCTCGGAGATTCATTCAGGTTTATTTTTAGCGAGGCGTCGGTTGTTGCAGGGCTGTTGATTCTCAGTCTGGTGGGTTTCATTGTGTTGCTGCAGGTACTCCAGCAATATGTTTCCTTGGAGCAAACACCGGCCCGAGCAGGTGGGAGGTGAAGTCCTCAATAGTGGATTTCAGCGCGTTTAAAAATTCAGGTCCAGGAACAGGAGCGTTATTGCTGCACAGCCGATCTTCCTTTGTCAGGAGCCTTTAGAGGAATCTGCAGAATTCATACGTCCAACTGTGTTTTCTGCCGCTCCCTGACAACAGCAGGTGTGTGAAGGTCAAGCTCTTCTTTATGTTCCATATGTTGCCGCCTTGTGTATATAATAACCCGATCAAACAATTTAAATCACATTTAATTGGTGTCTTGTTGCCTTTATTTCTTTTTTGCAGCCAAGATAAATTACCAAACAAAATGACGGTTTTAGGAATAAAAACAAAACCTCTGACAATAGAAATGTGATGTGAGCCTGTGCAAACTTCTCAGTGGTAGAGGGATCTTCTTGGCTCATTTAGAATCGCTGCAGATAAACAAAAGCTCCCCTTCGCCCTTGTAATTCGAGCCAAAATCTGTGCTTTTGTTTATCGAGCGTCGGTTCGTATCCTTCTTGCTTTGTGTTACATTTATCCACCCAAAATACTTTCTCATAATTGAGAAACAGCGGGTGTCGGGTGACGATGCTTCATCTCTATAGAATGTGTTTGAGGCGACGTCGTTAACGTCTCTGCATGCTAATGTGTGCAGGCGTCCCCGAAAGCCCCTACAAAACAACAAAGACCTCTGCTTTAAAATGAGCCTGAAAGGAGGGACGGCCCAGCCCGTCACTTCGCACCTACTCACCTCCTGTTTGCATCTGTGAATGGACTCTAATATATCTGCAAAAATTGGCACCAAATGTCAGAGACACCGGGGGACGGCACCAGACAAACTGTAATCTGTTGCATTTCGCCAGCTCTTAATTGACCTTTTGTTCTCTCCCTTCATCTCCTCTCCTCTTAATCCTCAACTCACCAGAAATATAGCCATAAACCTGAGGCAAAAAAGCCCTGTAAATCCAAACCTAAAGGCCATTCTTATTCATTAGTGGGGCGGCGGTGTTGTTGGCTGTCACAGCCACCGAGGGGCCTGTCCGCGGCTGCAGCTGACATCTGTTGGCATAATGTAGCGTCCAGGGCCGCGATAGGCAACGGGAACTGATTTATAAGCCTCCCTGTTTAAGTGGGTGTCTTAAGGTAATTATAAACTAGTGGGGGGGTTGCTACTAATTGCACCTTCCCTGATCTGTAATGAAGGCCAAACAGCGTGAATGAGCTCATCCTGGGCGTCGGAGGCAGCCGAGGAGCGAGGGCAGCTGAGCTTGACCAGTTAGTGTTGGTTTAGCTCTGGGCTGGAGCTCCTCACCTGCTGTTATGCCGCGTCTTCAGCCAATTTCTCTTGAGTAATTAACTGTAATGCCACATATGGAGCAATGGTGCAAAGTCTGATGGCTGGCGGATGTAGAGGAGGCGAAGGGAGAAGCTGAACGCCGGAACCCTGCGGTGACCACAGCTCCACACACCCGTCGCCAGCGTAAATGGGATGACTGGAAAATTCTTTTGACATGCACAATTAAAAACAAATGTTGTTTCCACATGACATAAATGAGTGCAATTAATCACCGAACAAATGAATTATTAGGAAGATTAGAAAATGAGGTAGATTAAGTACACCAATGAGGCTTGAATTATTAACAATATTTGTATCAGTTGATTAAGACGTTATAGAAAGAGAGCACATTCCGCCAACATACAGCAAAGTAATTAGAGGTGGAGTTTCACATTCATTATACACGCAGAAGCTCAGGCTGCAGAGATGAACAATGTCTTCAGAAAAGATGATGAGCTGCACACACCATCAATTATTCTGCTTCTCTTGAATTATTTATCTCACATCCATATGTTTTCATCCGAACAATCATCATCCTTTTAAATCTGTTTTCACTTTAATCCCAAAGAGCGGAAGATGGAGCTGTAGCACTGTTGTTTATGCAAAAACGTATGTAAGCGGAGCGCCGAGGATAAAGGAGGAACAGGTGCATGTGGTGGAACGAGACAGGAAGCAAGGTCACTCAGCTGCGCTGTGATTGGCTGACAGGGTGGCGCAGGCTTGTCGTCCGAGCACAAAGGAACATGTGAGGAAATGGAAGACGAGCGCCACAGCATGCAGGCTTCACCTTGGACTTTTAAAGGCAACAAGGCTCAACAAACTGTCTGAAAACATGGAGAAGACATGTAGAAAGTCCAGCGCGTAGCGCGTGTCTGGGTGGACAGACGTGCGGAGGCCGCAGACACGTCTGCCATGTCTGCACATGACACCGGGAGCAGCCCTGCAGCTCCAGTGCAGACCACAAGCTGCTAGCCAAACCATTTTACACCAGGAATGCTTGGTTTGCTGTGGACACGTCTCTTCCTCTGTTTATCTTATTTTCATTTTAACAGATTCTTATCTGCAGCGTCAGGCTGGAAGCACTTGCAGGGTGCGGCATCAAAACAGAGAAAGGCATGCAACAAACATTAAATAGTAAACAACAGCTAACAGGCTGTTTAATGGCTTTAATGACTTTACTGTGTCAAATCATGAAAAACATTCACAACCGTCATTAAATAATGCCTTTAGACAGCGCATAAAAGCAAAGACAGAGATAAAAGAAACGCGCCTCAGTGTGTTTTGTAGTAAGTTCCAGTCGTGGAGAGGAATGGGAATAACAGTTGTGTTCTAGAGCTGGGGACAGATTTTAACAGGGACAGGGGTTGAATATCACTCTGAGCGTCTGTTTCAGCATAAATTAGCAGGTATCAATGGTTTGTGAGTTTGTGTTTGTCATTAGTTTTTGTTACTTTAAGCATTTTAATCGGACCACTGAGATGAGCGACTGGCCACAGAACTGCAGCAAACAAATAAAATGTCTAAAAACCTCCAGTGCTGCATACTCCAAACATACATATATGTAGCATACTGTATATGTAACATATTGTATATGTAGCATATTGTATATGTAGCATACTGTATATGTAGCATACTGTATATGTACCATACTGTATATGTAGCATACTGTATATGTAACATACTGTATATGTAGCATACTGTAGCACATATAGCAGGGCAGCTGCTCAGCTGCTGATTGTACCTGTTTATTTACCTTTCTTTGATGTGAATGTTGATTGTGTCTGGCCTGTGATGTCGTTGATTTTTCACTCCTAGAATATCCAGTATGTGAACTGGTTTTCATGATCTTTAGTAATCATTAGGGATGGAGAAAGTCTTGTGGCGTGTTTGTAAGTTATTCCCTTAGAAAGAGTCTCAGTCGAGGAGCTCGGCCACTAACGAGTTAACGGAGCGGGTCCCAGCTTTGTCGAGAGCATTTATAAATGTTGGAGTGAAAATATTTGTACGGGGCAGTAATTATATTTTGTGAAGTCGGCCAATATGAATTATAGCTGGTATTACTCTGCACCGGAAATGACAATATTTCATTTTACATTTCTGAAATAGAAAAAAGGCTTCAGAGCCAACAGTCAATAAGCACCAGGGTATATTTCATTAGCGGGTGCGTGGCCATGTTGGGGATTATTTCGCTAATAAATGGTTTGTCAAATGATCAAAAAGTGCACAATGAGCCGCAGTTCAAGATGGGCGCAGGATGAGACGCGAGACGCGGTGGGGTATTAAAACAGGGAGGTGAAGCTGCGCTTAAGCACTGAGCTACGCAGGAAGAGTTTCTGTCAAGTGAGTGACACAAAAGCAAGATTAGGGGATCAAGTGCTGAAAGATGAGAGAGGAATTTAGTGGAATTGACAGCACATTCAAGGGTTTTCCGAGAGGAAGTGAAGACAAGAGACAGGGCGATAATTTTAGAGATTTGAAGGGTCAAGATTAAGCTGCCTGATAATAAGCAGAGTGAAATGAACCAATTTTGAAAATATATGCTGATGCTGTGTGGACCAGACAGACAAAGAGGCTTGTCAGTGATTCCACAAATGACTCGGTATCAGACAACAGGCTTTTTGGAAATATTGGATGGTACAGTGAGACAGGCTGACTGCCTGCCACACTTTATTTATGCGCCGATCAGACTCCAGGCGGCATTAGGTCTCCTGCCCGCCGCCGTCTCTTCACGGTGAATGTGAAAGACCAATAAAGAATCCAGATTCCTCGTGGATGTAATTAGCCAATCGTTTCTAATAGTGTCCATAGCAATGCATTTTCATGGCAGTGTCATTTTACCCTGGGCAATATGCCGCAAAGTGTAATTTCTGGCTGAGCGTTTAGACACAGAGCTATCGATTGCATTCAGTGAATGATCTGCTCAGAAACCCATCATCTACTTTAATAATGTCACTCACCGCCACATTCTCTCTGCTTGGTTTCCATTAATAGCCATCCTACGTGACATTGTCAACATTCACTGCTCAAACAACAGGGTCTTTGAAGCATGGCTGGTTCGCAATTGGGTCATTTAATCAATTTATACAATTGAACCTATTTAACATATTGATATGCAGTTACCCTGTAATGTGTGTGGCCTTTTATCCCCTCGAGTGAAGGAAACTCCAAGGGAGCTTTTCAGATCTTCTGCCGTTATTTATCATGTGACATTTAGCTGGGCCCTGATGGCGGCAGCTCTCCACTTTAATTAAAGGTTCAACCTCTTCACTGGATGACAAATTGACTGGTTTGTGCCTCGGAAAAGTGGAGGAACATGTCTAGTCCACCCTGGCCCTCGCTAGCGCTGGGCTAACGTCGGGGAGAGGGAGGTGGAGCTGGCATTTTAGTGCAGTCTTCAGCGAGCGAGGTCACGGAACCTGCCGGATTATCTCCCGCGCTGCTCGCAGGGACTAAATAAAACACAGAGGTTTCATGTGTTCTCTGAGAAAACGTATTTCCCCGGATTGTAAAAACAGATTCTGTTTCTTCGTCTCCGCCTCTGTCCCTAACGTGATTCCCTCCTTTCTGCTGTTCTTTTGTTAAGTTTCTGGTGACCTTCTGTTTGTGCAGATGCAAGATCTGCAACTCGGTTGGTAGCAGCAAATGGCTAATGGTCCATCCCCCGGTTATTTTACGGCAGGCTGGAGAATATGTCCACTTTGCATGGTTCCCTTCTTCCATTTTTCAAACTTCGCCTGAGTTGGGGGTGACACAGCTTGAAACGGGTTTCAGGAAAAGCAGCAACACAAATGGAAGAGTAGGCCCAGATGATACAATCACTTTGTTCAGCATGAACACTTCTGCAAACATGTTGGGGAGGGAGGGAGGGAGGGAGGGAGGGGGGGAGGGAGGGAGGAGGATGGTGGGATGGAGGGAGGGAGGGGGATCTGCAGGGCAGGCACCAGGGCTTCTGTGTAAGATGAGATGGTGTAAACAGGCAGATTGGCTCTCTTCTCAACGTTAGCTCCTTGAGATTTCATGCTGGCTGGATTTATAGAGAGTCAGTGCATTGGAATCTGCCGTGGGCTCCTCCGGGGCCAGTAGCAGGGAGAGCACAGAGCTGTGAACTTCAGATGATAAACCAAATAGAAATCCATAAAAAAAATAAAAAGAATACATTTTACCACCTTTAAAATAGTCTCATCTTTTTATTGTAGCCTCTGCATTGGATTAATCCTGCTCCTCCACCTCTCAACATCTGCTCTTTATGCATCTTTTTATTTTGCCACATTTGTTGTTTTTAATCTTTGTAAAAAAAAAGGACAACGCTGTTTTGTTTGTGTCTAATCTTCAGGAATATGGTCTGAATACAAGGAGCCTCAAAACTATACGAGGACAAACAAACCACTATCAGTGGCTTTACTACCACCACAAGTCATGTGAGACATGTTCAGATAGTAACGGGATGTTTATTTGACTGTATGCAGTCAGTAAAAACCTGCCACTGTCACGGTTCCTCACACTCACCGGATCAGTTTGATCGTGTTGAAAAGGATAAATGCAGAAATCAACTCTAGGTGGTGTGAGGAGCTCAGGATGGCTTCTCCTGACTGCAGATGATGAAATCCAGACATTACATAATGTCATCCACAACTCACAGCAGAGGAGATACATATGGGGGTTGAGTTTCTGAGGGGGTGTGTTTAAAATACACATATCTGTATGTACATAGAGTGAGTGTATGTATATATATATTTATATATATACATATATACATGTATCTATTAACAGAGAAGAGAGGAAAGGTCGATCACTGACACCTCGTGTGAACTCTGATGAAAACTAAAACGCTTCTTAATGAGTTCATCTTGATTAACTGCAGTTTATGTCAGCAGCGCTGGAATGTTTACTGCAGCATTATGTTTGTTTGTTTGTTTTCTTCACATAGTTTATAGAACAGCTTGGACGCTGTGTTGATCATAAGTCAACCAAAATGAATCCACTGATAATCACATCAAAGAATGAATCCGACTGATAGGTTATTGTGGCTCTCAGCCGGCTGTGTGCTGAGACCAGGGGACGGACTGGGACCGGAGCAGGACAGGACTGGGAGCTGTGGAGCAACTCCAGAAACACCAGTCTGGATCGCTCCAAGGGAAACTGGTCGGGAACAGTTGGGTTTGTTGGGATGCTGATTTCTGTTTAATTAATTAATTAATTAATTTGGTGTGTGTGTGTATAGGGTGGGGGTGGGGGGGGTTCCCAGGGGAATCATATTAAGCCATCCACGTTGAAAAGCGTGTGATGCTTTCTTTAAAAATACTCCTGGAGGAGGACTGAAACCATCTCACGGAGCAAACTAAAACAACTGTAGGTGTTAAGTCGGTCATTCATGACAGCCAAAGAGCAGATTTCGTTGCTTCTTCTTCGTTTGTATGGAGCCAGCGGAGATGAAGGAGCTGCAGCTCCTCCGCCAGCAGACGGGGGAGTGTTTTAGGGGCCGCGGCGCCCCAATAATGGCCCCGTGCAGAAGGGACAGGCGTCTCCGCCGTGAGCCCTACTTCCTTGACAGCCCCTGGGATCCCTTTGTCCTGTTGTAAACTATTCTGAAGGAAGGACATTTAATTGCCCGGCACACACTAATGAGTTTGCAAACTAATTAAAGGGGGTATATTACGCCCTGTGGAGGCCCACATCACTAAGAAAGCCAGGGACATCTTTAATGAGGAGCCTTGATAACCCTTCAAAGGAGGAATGTGTAGTGTCTGTAATGATGCCCAGGGTAAAGCCGAGCTCAGCCAGGGAAAAGTGCGCTCCTGTGTGTGTGTGTGTGTGTGTGTGTCCCTCACCTCGGGTGTGTGGAGACTTGCAAGCAGATGCCAAGTGTTTTCAGTCCATCGCCCACAGCTACCTACCTACATGTCCTAATCAAAGAGCTTCACTCTTCTTCCAATAGGTTCAAAGAGAGCAGCTCCAACTCCTCTCTCAGTGGGTGGTGCACACAGATTTCTAGGTTGTTTCATTTTCCCGTATTGTATTATTCACTTCAGAATCATTTGCTTTATTAAGGAATCAGAGGAGGCTTTTTAGGAGCCGTTTTATGAGAACGACCTGTAACACACGTGATGAATGAGGAGGTGACGTACGGAAGAGGAGGAAGAGGAGGAAGAGGAGGAGGAGGAGGCTGGAGTCAGGCAGATGGACCGAACGCGCCATCACAATCGATGAAGGTCATGATTAGTCCTCCTTCTGGAATTTCTTTCCATCCTGGACGTTTTATGTTTTCACACAAATTAAACTCTCTGACTGTTGCCGAGGTTGAGCCGTCGCTCTCCGTCATGTCTCCCGCTGCGCCTCCTCCTCCTCCTCCTCCTCCTCCTGCTCTTCCTCCTCCTGCTCTTCCTCCTCCTTCCAGTAAACAAGTGCATTTTTTTTGTTTGGTCACAATATTTTCCTCGCAGACAGTGACGGCTGTTATTTTGCCCGTGGCTCCTGTCAAAACTAACATGGCTTAATTGACTGCGAGCGAATGAGCTCCTGGATTGATCCTGTCAGGCTCCTCAGGAAGTGATGCTGCTCCATCTGTGAGGCGCAACTCCAGCGACAGCAGCAATCTGTTGCTTGGGACCGAGCCAAGGCTCCAGAAACAGCAAAAAGAGAGAGAGAGAGAGAGAGAGAGAAAGGGAGGGAGGAGGGAGGGAGGGAGGGAGAGAGAGAGAGAAAGCCAAAATTACAGAGAGTACCTGAGGCGCTGTGTGTATTCTGATCAGCTGTCAGTGATGACACACTCAGGTGAACACGCACACGCCAAAGCAACTGGAGGAGCAGACAGACACATATCCACATAGCCACAGTGTAATTTTTGCGTCATGGTTGGCAATGTCACATTCAAGAGGGGGGCCTTCACCCCCCCACCCCCCCACCCCCCCACCTCACCCCCCCACCCCCACCCCCCACCCCATCCACACCTCCTGAAGCTACGGCAGGAAATCGGATCGTCCCGTCTGCCTCGTTAGACACTTGATGTCAGGCGACTTGTCCTCGGGGTGCATCCAAACTGCAGCCTGTCATCTATTCCTGCGCTGCTGTCGTTTGTCCAAACAATCGTGGCAGATTCTGTCAACTCAAGTTTTTACCTGGAACGCCGCTCAGCCAGGTCCAGGCGTGACCCTCGCCGACCTCTCACATCCCCACGTCTTCTTTTTCTACCTACCCCCCCATGTCCTCACTTCTTTCCCATCACAGGGGATCCTCTCGTTCCTGGAGATGTTTTGATACTTTGATACTGCGTCACTTTCACCATATCTATCTGTCTATCTATCTATCTATCTATCTATCTATCTATCTATCTATCTATCTATCTATCTATCTATCTATCTATCTATCTATCTATCTATCTATCTATCTATCTATCTATCTATCTATCTATCTATCTATCTGTCTGTCTGTCTGTCTGTCTGTCTGTCTGTCTGTCTGTCTGTCTGTCTGTCTATCTATCTATCTATCTATCTATCTATCTATCTATCTGGTGAAATGCAGAAATAGTTGTTGCAACAGTTGTGCAAAGTTTATGAAACATTCTTGACAAATCTTCATTTAATTCCCTTTCATTCTATTTGTTTTATATTAATTTAAGTGAAAAATAAATCTCACCTCAGTGGCAGCTCTGCTATTGTGCTTTTGATGTGACTTTGTTATGTAACCAAACTTAAAAAGGAGACTGTGAATGCCAGGTTGCATATTTCTCATCACATTCATCTGTCTTAGTTTGGAAATTCCAGCTGCGTTCCTTGGCTTTAAAACTGCTTTAATCAGTGAGAAGCTCAGCCTCAGTGTGACAACAACCCTGCTCTGCTGGCTCCAGACGACCACCGTGCAGTACCAGTACAGGACCAGTTACACACCAGTCACACAGCAGGAGACGGGCTAGGGAGGCTTAGCGTTAGCATGCTAGCTCAGCGAGGAAACGCTCCCCTCCCTGGGAGTTACTGTATTTCCCCGGCTAAAGTGTGCGACGCCGCAGCGCCTTCTGGCACCATTAAATATTTAGACGGCTGTCTATGTAGATGGCGGCTCGGAGACGCCGCGGAATAATCTGGAAGACAGCTGCTGTGGCACATCTGGGTGTCACTGATAGCAGGGGAAGGTGTGCGGCTGCTGGTGTAGCACTGGGGTGTGTGTGTGTGTGTGTGTGTGTGTGTGTGTGTGTGTGTGTGTGTGTGTGTGTGTGTGGAGAGACACAGCTGTCAATCACGGTGCGGAGGCTTCATGGCGTCACAGACTGAAGCCTGCCATAGCGGGGCTGCCACCGACGGCTGAGCTGAGAGGAGCTGAGGCGAGTTGAGGGGAGCTGAGGGGAGCTGAGAGGAGCTGGGAGGAGCTGAGAGGAGCAGAGAGGAGCTGAGAGGAGCTGAGGGGAGTTGAGGGGAGCTGAGAGGAGCTGGGAGGAGCTGAGGGGAGCTGAGAGGAGCTGGGAGGAGCTGAGGGGAGCTGAGAGGAGCTGGGAGGAGCTGAGGGGAGTTGATGCACTTTTTTGGGTGAAGGCGACCATATGCTGAGGCCGCCAGCAGCTAGCAACTAGCAGCTAGCTGCTAGCTGCTAGCGCTCTGCTGCACCTACACACTGTGCTGCTCACACTCTGCACATAACGAGAGAATGATGTACCACAATAAATGTAGAAGTGCCAACATTAACCAGCCTCCTCAAGCCCAAGTACTGGCTTTAACATTTACTTAATGCACTAAAAATAAAAATACTGGCCTTACTCTGTTAGTCTACTGCAAACACACCACCGAGACTGAGCAAGTGCTATATTTGTTCTCAGGAAGAAAGTAAGAACGTTCATAATTAATTCAATCTTGAATAATTCTAACAGCTAAAATAAGTGTTACCTTAATTCATGGAAGACTTTTATTTTGAAGGCCTGAGTTGAAGACACCCAGGACTTATAGATTTTCAGTCACAGGTTTCCACTTTCATCGGTTTCATCTGGGATTGTAGGAAACAACGTGATGATAAAATGGAAAATGTAGTCAATTCCATTAAAAAAGAAAATCCTCAGAATTACTTAAAATGTTTTGTCAAGTGATGCATCAAATCAATTAAATGAGTCTATATATATAAGTCTATGCAGGTTAACATTGGTTCTAATTATGTAATCTAACTCCCTCATTTCCTTCATAGTTGCTCGTTCAAAAAAACAAGAAAAGTGTGAGAGTTTTACGGCTCGTCACGTGTTGCAGGGAAGCAGCTGATAAGGGAGCGTGTGTTTCTTCCTGGCTGTGTAGATGGTGAAGAGTACCACACATGAAGTTCAGAAACAAAGCGTTTGTAGCTGGCTACGTTCCCCCACAGGTTCCTCTCTCGCTACGATCAGCCCAGGCTGCTGACCCTCCTGTCGGTGAGACGTTCTGGCTTTTTAAATAGTGCTGATCCCTGTTTAGGTTTGCTGGGAACAGGGGGTGGCTGTAGGTGCAATGTGTCAGAACATTTTGAAGAAGATGGAGTGTGAAAAGCCGCCCACTTCTTCCCCCTGCTCTCTCCATCCGCCAGCAGCCTGCACTCGGAGCGTGCACAACGGCGCTGTGAGGCCGGCTGGCCTGAAAATCACTTTGTGTTCCTCTGTGCTCCTCCCTGCTCCTCCCTGCTCCTCGCTGCTCCTCTCCCAGGCTCAGGCAATACGGACGCGTCTCCGCTCGGCTCGGGCCCTCCCGACACCGTGATTAATGGCACTCGCTTCTCTCCCCATCTCATTCTGTTACTGTCAGAGTTAAGTGGGCCGAAGACAATAATAAACAGTCAGTCTTCTGTGAACCCCCTAACACGATCATTCCACCCCACCCGATTCCCCCCTTCCCAATGAGAAAAAGAGGAAGAGAGATGGAGTGAGAGATGGAGAGGAAGTGTGTGTGTGTGTGTGTGTGTGTGCGTGTGTGTTTTGTGTCTGTGTGTGTGTGTGTGTGTGTGTGTGTATGTACATGTGCTGTACAAGACAGACTGATGCAGAGTTTAAGACACAGAAACAGGACACACAGACACACACACACACACACACACACTCAGACACACATACACACACACACACACACTCAGACAGAATGGAAATGGAGGCTGGGGGAATCAGTGAATCACAGTGTCTCATCAGCTTGTGACGTTTACAGCAAACACAGGAGTAGCAGCAGAGTGACGGAGCTGCAGCGTGCTAACTGCACTCTCTGGGCTGGGTTACATAAGCCGCGTTTTAGGTATTTTTACTCTTATACTTTCAGATAGGCACTTCACAGCTGCATACTGTCTGATGTAGAGGCCCGAGGTAGAAAGATGCAGAGATATAGATAGATGTCTCTATATCAGATGGATACATAGTTGGATGGACAGATGGAGAGATGGAGGGATGGATAGAGCACTTTATTGATCCTGGAGGGGAAACTGTGTTATCACAGCACTAAATCCCTCATTTCACAATAACATCCCAACTGTGAGACATTAAACAGTACATGTTTAATGCAAAACAGACACTTTGTTCACATGGCTAAGATAAAATGTTTGAATGATCAAGTATTTATGTATGTGTGCGCTGGTTTTATTTATTTATCTATTTTCAGAAATGCAAATGGCAGTCATTATAGATTGTTATGCCTGCAGGCAGCCATATAATGCATGCACCACACAACAACAGTGCAACATGAACTGCAGTCAAATAAAACTCCAGAGCATTAAATAACTCCTGGAAGTATTGAGTATTTTTCTGTGAAGAAACCAACACTTCAAACCCCAAAGTACTGGGAACTGGGAACCCAGCAGTGCCAGTAGAATATCGCATGATTGGAGATATAGAAACTAAAAAGATTAGATCCGATATGATAACCCTTTATTAGTCCCACAGTGGGCAAAGTTACAATATTGCAATAGCAACAGGAACAAAAAGGGATCTCTGAAGCATATAAACATTGAACAGTTTACATAAAAACAGTACAAGTACAGTAAAAAAAGGACATTTTGATATTAATTACAATTCCATAATTAATTTACACATTAAAAAGGTAAAAAAATCTATTAAATCAATTATAACAAAATCAAACAAATACAAGAAAAATATAAAATTGACAATAATGATGATGTTGACAACAACATCAATACCTTAATGCATTGAGGTCTAAAGTAAGTAAATACTGTAAGTACTAAATATTAACAAGTATCTAAAAGAGCGTTTAGAAGGAAAAACAGTCTTTCCAAGGCCTTGAGGATTGATTCCAGCACTTTCCAGCAGGAATTATCTCAGACCTGCTGCCCAAGTCACTAGTGAGTCTCCTCTTCCTCCTCCTTCTCCTCCTCCTCCTCCTCCTCCTCTCAGGCCTGTCACTTTACCCTGCCACATTCTTTACAGTGGTGCACTCCCTCCTCCTCCTCTTCCTCCTCCTCCTCCTCCTCCTCTCTCTCACCCGGTCTTCCTCCTGCAGCAGCATCCTCGGCTCCTCCGAGGGTTCCCGCCTCACACAAGCAGGAATAAAGGGTCAGGGAGTGAGTTCCAGTCACCGACCGTGGCTTCAGGGCCTCAGAAAAGCCTCCGCTGAGGCTGTGAGACTATTCACCACCATTACATCCTCCCCCCTCCTCCTCCTCTCCCCCTCTCCCCCCTCCTCCTCTTCTCCTCTTTCTTATTACTGGGGATGGGCTCAGTGACCGAGAAATCCTCCGTCCCTCACCGTCCCCATCCTCCTTGCTGCTGGTGGATTGTCTTTGTGTCTACCGGAGTGGCCTCGGAGAAATGAAGTGCCATGATCTCATCACGCCGAGCCCATTGTTTTCACTCTCATGCACACTGTGTAATAGCCATGGAGATAAGGGGATGATTCAGGCCTTTCACGGAAGGAAATGTGAAAAGCCTGCCTGTGAAAAAGTGAAATTACTGTTTTGATGGCTTTTGATGGCGGGGGGCATAATTGCTGGATGGAAGGAAGGATGGAGGGTGAAATACACATAGGAGATTAGTATTTCTAATACTGGAGACGGTTGGTAGGAGGCCTGCAGAAGGTTATGCACGCAGTGGGTAGTTTTAATGAAGCTGCCATGTATGTAGAATAGCAGATTGACGAAAATAGCTCATTGTTCCTCTTTCCACAGCAACCTTTGCCCTCTGGATTGAAACTACATTCTTGATGGCAGCGCTGATTATGGTATTGTTCGATGCTCATTGCCATAGTAACGGTGATTATTTTCACATTGTTTGTGCATGAAATAGTCGCCGGAGCCTTCAGGAATGGGAAACGAGCTTAAAGTATTTTTGGCAACTGGCATAAGGCTCATCAACACATGCAGACAACACGGGTCGGAGGATTACAGCTTGTAGTAATGACAGGGGCAAAGCGTAAATAGTATAAATACTCCATGGGATTATAATTAGCCTTACTCTGCGCGTTTAGACACACTCAAGTGGAACTAAAACCTTATTGACTTCTGGAGACAATTTCATATTAATTGGATGCCTCTTGGTTCTGGCCGCGTGTTGTGGAGCTAACGCGCTGCAGATCTGCAGCTCAGCGGACGAGGACGCGTCACCTCGGTGGCCGTCCGCCAGGCTCCGCCAGCGGGGGAGCCGGATGGCAATCACACGGCGAGCGAGGGCGCCTTTGAAGACGTCTATGAAGAGCGGCTGAAAAGCACAAAAAAAAAAAGGGAGGAGGGGGTGAGATCGATGTGAGCGGGAGGCTGATAAGATAAGGCTGGCGGGGCTGCTTCCCTCAGGTGGTGCTGAGGCGAGGACGATGGGCTTTCCTGGTGACGCTGGGACGAGGACATGAGAGGCATTAATGTGAATCCTGTCCCCCCCCCCCAAACACACACATAAACACGCTCTGTTTCATCTCCCATCGCAGCATCATCAGCACATATGTCTGATGCTCCCTCCCTCCTCCCTGTCTGCGCCGGCCACAGATTTATCCCTTATTCTCCATCCAGGAGTGGAGGGGAAAAGTTGTAAAGCTAATTAAAGAGCGGGGATGCAGCCGCTCGACAGATGTGCGTAGAGATGGGGTGCTATTGAGACGCGGGGATAATGGTGTGTGGACCTGGTGGGCAGCGGGGTTGTGTTGGAGGGAGCTCCTACCTGGGCGTGCATGTTAATCAGCGCGCCTGTCTGCAGAGAGCCGGGGAATTAAGGGGGAAGGGAAGCGTGTCGCCAGCCTCCAGTGAAAAGACAAGGCTGGCAAGCTGATTAAGAGCACAAATTTACCAGTTTGGTCAGACAGGGAGATATGTGTACAGAGGAGGAAAAGGGCAAGAAAAGTGTGTATTGATTAATAGTGCAGGTGGTGCTGGTGGTTGGTGGGATTCAGTGGGGAAAAAAAAAGGAGAGGTGGAGGAGGTAATCTACCTTCTGTTGTCCAACTCAATATTTCACAGTACTTGAAGGCATCACGATACTTCAAAGGGCCCAGAAAAGTCCCAAAATGGCCGCCGCCTATCAGCAGAGAAAGTTGTTGATAAATGTTAATAACTTAATGATTTCTCCACTCGCCAAAACTCCCTGCTCCTCGTCTGCCGCTGCAGCCTCGACAAAAACTCGCAGCCTGATGAATCTCATGACATTCACAGTCTCCTTCACGTCCACGTGCATTTGCAGCTGCTCGTCAGTGGAGGAAGAGGAGGAGGAAGAGGAGGAGGAGGAGGGGGAGGAGCAGGAGCAGGAGCAGGAGGGGAAGGACGGAGGTTGGAGCAACATTCTGGGGATGAAAGCGTTTCGTTTTCACGCCAGAACGTGTTTTTCTTTCTTTGTTCTGCATCAGAACGCTGGGATCTCCTCCTCATCCCGAGGAAGAGGAGCGCTGAAGATGGCTCATAAATCATCTCCCAGATCTTTGAATCGCCAGAGTGCAAAGTATCGACCTGGCCCGACTTACAATGCACGACCGTGTCCTGCGCCAGCCGCAACAATTAATCAATTAATTGACTACTAATCAGCTGATAGAATAATTGCAGATGACTGATTAGCCTGTTTGAGCTTTGGATCTGCTTTCACTGAGACTTCCACTTGTTTCTAGAATGTGATTATTTCTGGTTTCTTTAGTCTCCTGTGACATCACTGAGGTGTGGACAGCACAGATCATCCATTTTCACCATTCCACTGACATTTTATAGGCCACAAACAATTGATTAATCAAGATTAATTAACTACAAAAATAATCGTTTGACGCAGCTCGGCGTGTGTGTGTGTGTGCGTGTGCGTGTGTGTGTGTGTGTGTGTGTGTGTGTGTGTGTGTGGGTGTGTGTGTGTGTGTGTGAGTGTGTGTGTGTGTGTGGGGAGCTTTCTGTCAGATGAACTGAGCGATGGCGTTGGAGCACTCGCTAATGGAAATGATAATTAGTCTCTAAATAATTTCATCACATGGCCATAGTTAGAAAAACAACTACAAAAAGGTGACCTGGTTGGATGCCAATTAGCAGCACGTCTCATGTAGAAAAGCAGCGGCTTTGAAAGCACCATAAGATAATTCACAGCTCTTGGAAAATAATGCGTGTCCAGCCTGCTGATGGACCAGTTAAAACACAAACTTTTGTTCTGTTGGAATCAGTGAATGTCAGAGCGGCGGGGACGAGCTGGACATGGCCATCGTGCAGGAAGGAGCTTGTTCAGGTCCTTCAGATGTCGTCCTGTCCGAGGAGCTGTCCATGGCGTTGTTGGCGACCTTAGCGGGAACTCGTCTCTCTCTGGGAGGAAGCTGCAGCGCCTCGTATCAAACCGCAGGAACAATAGTGACTCCGTTTCGCGACGTCGTGTAAACGACACAAAAGTTTTTCACACGCGACTGAACAACAATCGTCCGCCGTCGCCAGACGCGCAGCTTCACGCCCCCTCCCCAGATATCTGCAAGTTTTTAATTAGAATTATCTCCCTTTTCAGCCACGCAGCCTGATCTAATTTCTCCCCTAATTGTTGTTATTTACACAGTAAAGGTTTGCGGGTATTTATTGACATTTCCTCTCCCAGATCCCTGTGTCTGTGGCTGATAATGAGTGGGGGAAATTATTTTTAACACTCAGTCATTATCTCTATGTTCAAGTAGTCTTCCTTTTAATATGCTAATGCGGCTGATATAATCAGCTGGTAATTGTGAAACACTTGAAGTGCGACACATTTTCGCGGCTCTCCCTCTCTCTTCCTCTTCCTCTCTCTCTCTCTCTCTCTCTCTCTCTCTCTCTCTCCATCCTGAATGAAGAAATCAGAGCCAGTCGGGAGGCGCCGAGCGGAGCCGAGCTCGGGATGTCGCCGCCGATCTGTTTCTGTTCTCCGGAGACGAGGTGAAGGGAACGCCTGCCGTTCCATCCCGCGTGGCTCCCATCCAGATCAAACACCGACTCCTATAGAAATGTGTAGGCTGGCGTGAAAGCCACATTACTGTGTTCGTGATGCCACCAACACCCTCCTCTCTGCGTTTCTCCTTCCTCTAATCCAGCTTTTTATTACTAAAAACCAGCCTTTGATTACCATTGATCCCCCCCCCCCCCCCCCCCCACACACACACACAGTTGGTTTCTACCTGTGACCATTAAAGTCACAACATCTTAAATGAATCTTTTTTTTTATTGTGTGTTAAGCAGAATGATGAAAGCAGAGTTCTCCCCATGTCCTCCAGGGATGCTGGAGCTTTTTCAGCGGGAGAGGATGGGATCCTGACTTTGTTTTTCTCCTTCGGCTGTTATTTCCCTGAAGAGAAGAGCAGAGTGAGGGGAGCTATGAGTGATCGACTCTGCCTTTATTCTCCAGGTTTTCGGGGGATTTGAAGTTATTGAAAGTCTGGGGATGGGTGACAGCTCCGAGATGTCTGTGTGACGCCCGTCAGGCACGCTCGGCGTGTGTTTGCGTGTGTGTGCGCCCGGCCTCCTCGCAGGCGGCGAGACCGAGGGCACGGGCTCCGTGTTCTCAAATACATGTTATTCCTGCGGCCAATCATTTCTGCTCACACATGACATCTCTCCCAGATTGATTTCATTCAGCTGTAGAGGGCGGCAAGATCAAACAAATGTTGTCTGAAATAGCGGCGGCGGCAGAGCGAGAGGAGGGAGGGAGGGAGGGAGGGGGGGGAGGAGGGGGAGGGGGAGGAGGGGGGTGGGGGGGTCAGGGGTGGGAGGTTGCTTGCTTGAAAGATGAAGTGAGGGATGGAAATGGAGAGAGAGAGAATCAGTCATCCAGTCAGCGCTGTGCTGCCATGTGGTGACACGGTTGTGCGGTGCAAGGTGTTACTCCATAAAGCAGCCGCTCTCTCTCTCTCTCTCTCTCTCTCTCTCTCTCTCTCTCTCTCTATCTATCTATCTATCTCTCTCTCTCTCTCTTCCTTTCTCTCTCCCTATGCCTCTCTCCCTCTCCCTCTCCCTCTCCCTCTCTCTCTCTCCATGTCTCTCCGCTCTCCTACTCTTTTTTCTCCCTCTCCCTCTCTCTATCTCTCTCCTCTCTCTCTCACCCCCCCCCTCTCTTGCTCCCTTGCTCCTCACCAGGGTTTTTTCTGTGGAGGTGGCGGTTGCGGCCTCTGTTCCTTCACGATGCCTCTGAGTGCCCATGCAAGGAATAATGGATGTGTAATATGGAACGACAGCTTGCAGAGCACTATCATTAATGTTGTAATTCACTTTTAGTGTTTCTACTATTGCGCTGCAACAGGAGGCACAGATGTCACCTGAATCTGCTCCTTCTAGCGGCCAGAGCACACCCGGTTCTCACCAGCTGTCTTGGAACGCACCCTGCCAGCCCCCCCTGAGCGGGCAAATGTGGGCACGAGTGTGTGTGTGTGTGTGTGTGTGTGTGTGTGTGTGTGTTTGTGTGTGTGTGTGTGTGAGAGAGAGAGAGAGAGAAGAGGTGAATGTGGTGTTCTGTTGTGAATCCTATTGTATAGAAGTTGAGGTTTTTGGAAGGCGTGTTTTTCCATTTCATGTCGTGTATCTGTGCGTTTTAGGTTTTGAGGGATTAGTTTGAGGATAATTCATTATCCCTGCATGTCTCTGTCTAAGCTATAGAAGGTTTGCTCTTTTATCTTTTCTTTTTATTCTAATCTTAGGTTACAAGATGCACGCAGCGAGTTTTTTTTTTACCTCCACCCACCGGTTCCTAAAGCGGTAAAGTTAATCTGTCACTTTGAGCGAGAGCACGACTGTGTTTGACGGAGCATTAGACAACAAACATCAGGCTGTAAAGTCAGGAAAACATACGCTGTGCGACACGAGGCAGGCCTGCTCCTCACTCCCAGCCTGGAGCTGCAAACCAGAGAGAAGCAGCTCGAAGGGAGGAACATCACACATTAAGACAAAACAGAATCCTACCTGTGTCATTAGTCCAGTTGTTGTTGGTTAGATAGATGATGAAACCCTGTGCTATCCTCTCAGACTGAGGTGGAGCATTTCAGGTGCTTCACACATATTTCTGGTTGCAGCAAAGCGTGCAGCGCTGCAGCGTTTGGCTGTCATGCAGCCCGTCACTGAGGGACACACAGAGACAGGTGAGAGTCCCAGCAAACCCACATCTACTGGGACACAAACCATCAAACCATCAAACCTCGCTCTTTGTGGTGACCAACAGGGGGCGCCTCCTCTGGTTGCATTTAACAAAAAGTCCACTTCAAGAAGAAGCTTACAAGAAAATTCCCTGGGAAAACAGTGTCTCCTTATCGTTTGAGTCATTCTGAGAATTACCGAGTAAAACAGAAGTGAAATAAACCAACAAAGCATGCTGAGCTGTGGACCCAGCCATGCCTCCCTTTGTTGCTGTTTCCCACTTATTTATTTTATTTAATTTTAGTTTTAGTTTAATTGACTTTTAAAGAGAAATGTTGAGTCAGTTAATGCAGTGGTGCGATAGTAGCGCGGCCGCCTCCCGTTAGCTCAGGAGACGCTAAAGGAATGCTAATATTCTGTCACTTTTCTTCAAAGTGCAGCATTTTTCCTTTTTTCCAAGGTGGAAATGCAAAACAATAAGTCAATAATGATATGGATTTCATGGATACCGGGGCTCTAATTGAAACAGGTGTGATTAGCATATTGTTTGTGTTTCATGCTGCACCGTAGGCCTGTTTGTGTGTTACGGGGGAACCTATATGGAAATGAAGCGCTTTGAAAAAAAAAAGAAAAAATCAACAGAAATGTATCCTATTTCCTTAAAAGGGGCACAAATTTACTGTGAAGATCATCCTGGCAAAACCACAGAGGGAAATGTCAGAAAGGGAAAAAAAAGGTTCAAAGAGAAAATAGCTGACTGACTCTGTAAGTGAAGCTAAGCTCAAAATGAAAAATGTTCATTATATGCCCGTCAAGGTGAAAGGAAGCCATCTCCCCGCTGCCGCAGTTAAAATGTCGACCTCTCCTTCTCCGAGGGCAAAAAGAGGAGAAACGTAAAAAAAAAGGAGAAAATACTGCTCTGTGTGTGCGTCTGTCTGTCTATCTGGGTGTGTGTGTGTGTGTGTGTGTGCAGGCACATGCATGCATGTGTGTGTGAGTGACTGATCTGAGCTCCAGTTCAGACAAGGGCAGCGATGTTAATGGCGCTGCTCAGTAAAATGACCCTCACATCCGTTTCTTCAGACATTTTACAGTGCGTCACAAGTCCTCATATTTTCCCCGTGTCAGCAGTGTGTGTGTGTGTGTGTGTGTGTGTGTGTGTGTGTGTGTGTGTGTGTGTGTGTGTGTGAGGCCTCTACACGCTGTGCTGTGCCCTCTCAGACCTCTGCTTGTCTCTTTGCATGTACCTGCCCATGTTAAGGCTGTTGATTCGCTCTCGGGATGCGTTTGTTGGGGCGGCGGAGCAGCCTGCAGCAGCTCGACCTCTGCGGCTGCAGACGCCGTCCCCGGTGCCTCATTACCCACAATTCATAGAGTGTAACGTTGCTGGAATCGCTGGCCGGGCTGCGCCCGCGTGTTTATTTTAGAAACGAGGCTCTCCCCATCCAGAGTTAACACTGCAGCCGCCGAGATGCTGCACAGCCCGAAAAATAAAGCAGCAGGTGGGAGCTGAGCAGCTGACCACACACACACACACACACACACACACACACACACACACACACACACACACACACACACACACACACACACACACACACACACACACACACAGGCTCAGAACCAGCTGCTAATGAGCGCAGGCAGCTCAGTTTTGATTTGTTGGATTCAGCGCCCATGCCAAGGCCCGTTACACTTTTCATAAGGATTCAGCGCCGAGCTTAACTATGTGTTATGGATTATGAGCTAACCTCTCACCTCGCCATCTTAGGGGTTTTTTCTTCTTTTTTTCTGGATGTGAGAGAGACTTTTGCCGTTTTCATGAAGCAGCAACATTAAAGAGCGGCTGCTCAGAACACGCTGGCGATATTACATCCCATCATTAGGAATCTCTGCACAGCTGCAAAGTTTCTCCCTCTGTCTGTCTGGCTTTTTTTGTCTTTTCTCTTTTTCTTTTTGTCATTTTTTATTTCTGTGAAATTTTGGAGAAAAGTTTCAGTCTGGTGATTTTTTTTTTTTGACCAAATCCCACATAAAGGCCAAAGCCAGCAAGTAATGGTGAACTCCTAAAAACTGTGGAGAAAACCATCTCATACACACACACACACACACACACACACACACACACACACACACACACTGGTGTCCTCCTGTCTGTCTGACTGTGTTGCTTTTAGCTTTTGTTTGTAAAGAAAATAGTGACAGCTTCTTTAAAAGAAATGACGTCCTCTAATTCCTCACATTCCAGTCTGTCAAAGCACAGAACTGGAATAAATGGTGGAATATGTCTGTATGATTGAACCTTCACGGGGAACAAGTGAAGAATCTTCAGAGCGAGAGCCGCTAACAGGGTTCAGACCAGAGCTGTACCTACTTCTGTCTTATTGAGTTCTGTTCCTGCCTTTATGGTAACACACTCTCGTGCATTAAGTGTGAGCTCTGCGTGTGTTACGACTGTGCAACACAATGTGTGAGAAACACAAAGTGAGAGTCAAAGTCTTCCAGTAAACACTGGAAACAGCTTTAAAACCATAACAAACCTCCGACCACTGCTGGCAACAGTGAAGCTGAAACTACCAACAGACAAACAAAACAAATAAAAAAACTGCAAATTTTATCGGTTAGCTTCAATTGCTGTCAACAATGAACCATTACATTATTTCTGATTTCATAATTTACAGTTGAATGTGAATAAGCTGAAGCCATTCAGATGCTGGTGTTGTGAAGGGAAGCTTCTGAAACTTTATTCCTTATGTATATATGTACGTATAAATACAGTGTACTTGAGTCATGAGTGTGTTTGAGAGTGTTGAGATTAATCTCTGATGTATGAACGTGTTATGAGCGTCAGGCTGTGACATTACATCATCTTTACTGAGCGTGTGCAGGGTGACGTATGGTAACTTCACTCACTGTGACGCTGTTCTCCTTACAGACTGACTGGCATCGTTGGACCTGCTCCTCACCTGGACCCGTGTGACCTCTGACCTCTGCCCTCTGACAGGTAGGATGCCTGGTCGTCACAGGTCTGATGGATGGTGGTGTGAACGCTGTGGCACGGATCAGAGGGGAGACGAACCGCGAGATTGAAGCTGGATGCAAAGCTAGATTAAAACTGAGCAGCCGAGGGGGAGAAGCACATCTCCATCAGTCTTGATCAGCGGGTTGAGGGTTGGTATATGATGTGGTGCCACGGCTGATGAGAGGCTGGAGACAGTAATTAAGAGGAAGTTAGAGTCATTAGCACCTCCCTTTGTATTTGCATCTAATAAGAGGCTGCAGAGAGAAAACAAACAGAACCGTCTTGTTTTTCTCACAAAAAAGTTTTGCACAAGGATTAAAAAGTGAAGAAAATAATTTGCCTGGATGAAGATGATGACCTAAAAGTGAAATTAATAAAAGGAAAAAATGAGAAAGAAAAAAAAATCTTTTTCTTTTCAATATTCTGCTCCTGCACTTTCTCATTATTTAGCTCGTCTTCCAATTAAAAGACGTCTGGGCAGTCTCTAAATGCCATATTGACTCCAGTTACAAACCACTGGACAACAAAGGAACAGTGCTTTTCCCCCTTTTTGCCATTTTGTGTAATGAGCCACAGTTTTTCCACGTCGCTCTTGGGTCGCTGCTGAGAAAAAGTGCTTTCTTCTTGCCGGGCTCCTGCTATACGCAGGCGGTTAAAAGACATCAGAACAGACTCATTGGAATGATAATCTAGTACGTGTCTGCACTTACGGAGAATATCTCCAAGCATGTCAGACTCGCATCAAAGCCGTTGTTGTAATTTTCCTTTCAAGGGCAACTTGAAAGAGGAGTCAGGAAGAAAGTGGCATTAGTTTCTTGTTTTCTCCTACAAGGCAGCAGCCGGTTCAGAAGCAACCCAGCGCCTCTGTGAAGGGGTGGGGGGGTCCAGGGGGTGGGATGATTCAGCAGGAACCCAGCAGCCCATCTGACTGATTCACATTTCAACATAAACAGAAATATGGCTGCTCCAGGGAGCTGCGCGGAGGAATGGAAAGTAGCCCCGCATTTCACAGCAGCAAATCAAACGTCTTTTTATTTAACTCTTGCTCTCTCCCTCCCGTCCCTCTACGGCTCCCTGTAGCATTGTGCACACATAACAGCGCCTACTGATTGGGCTTATTTGAAGCACGTACCCTGACAAAAAAAAAAAAAAAATGGAGAAGAGGAGATTTTCCCGTGTCACAACGGGATTGAATGTGGTTCTCCAGAAGAGGAGGGCCTGAGAGGATTATATGGCTCAGTGGGCGCTGCATTGTGTGGGGAGTGGATACAGCAGGTACCCACCGAATCCCAGCCAAGAGACAGACACAGTGTTGCTAGGGATAATGTTGCCTCCCAGCAATTAAACTCTGGAGGTTTTGGAGTGGTTTAGGAGGAGGCTTGTTAAATTATCCCATCGCTTCTTCTTCCCCCCTTTTCTCTCTCTGTCAGAGCTGCGTCTCTCCCCTCTCTCTTTCACACCAACCTGGGAGCCACAGACAGGCAGGGTTCACCATTCAGCTGCTTAGTCTGTTTTTAATGGCGTATACATAGAGGGACGGACACAAAACACTCGCAGCCTCTCGTCCTGCTCAGGTCAAGTGACACTGAAAACGGCAACAGCTTTCAATTAGGAACATTAAAAGTCCTTCAGACTGAAGCAAACCCAGCTTCTTTGTATTTATATATCTATATTTACTGCGCATATGCTTAATTACGCAATTTCTTAGTGTGGTATCATAAAAAGTACACCTATCTATCTATCTATCTATCTATCTATCTATCTATCTATCTATCTATCTATCTATCTATCTATCTATCTATCTATCTATCTATCTATCTATTTTATCTATCTATCTGCTTGTTTTAACTGGGAATTACTTACTATGTGAAAGTGACGTTTGCTGCCTCAGAATCCTGGGAAATGTAGTTTTTCATCTGTGTTGAGTGTTGCTGCTCAATCCCACTGGAGGAAAATGGAGAGGTTGAAGCAAACCTCAACTTCTTTTCTCATCTCTGGCAGAGGAGACCGGCGCTCAGAGCTCAAACCTGCCGGTAAAAAAACCTGTGAAGCGTTCGAGTGCCAAGTTTCAGAAGGAGCGTCGAGTGTTTCCCTGAAACTGCAGCTGAATCCACTTTTCCTTCTTTTCATGTCCGACTTCAAACCGTCTCACTGTCGTCTTCTTCTTCTTTTTGCGTGGGCGCAAAAACTTTGACCACTGTCCTTGTCCTTGGGCAAACAAACCGCGTGTTTCAGAGGTGAGAGTCGGTGTCAGTCCTGTTGGAAAAAAAAACAAACCAAAAGAAACCTTCTCTCATTTATTTCCAAATGTGACACTGTGCTTCCCGATGCCCTTGGGACTTCTGTGTCCGTAGTTCCAGGTCGGTTCCCCAACAGTGCAGTACTGCTGCGTTAACCTCTTTTCCATACCCCTACACACACACACACACACACACACACACACACACACACACACACACCCCAAGGTAACTGTGGGTAGTGGAGACCCAGAGCTTCGTCGTCCAGGACAAATTGGTAGCAAGCGGCTCATTTACTCGGAGCCGTCATGAATGGACTGTGCCGTGACTGTGTAAACAAGTGCAAAGACTCCCAAGGGCATTCCTGCATAAATAATGACTCCAGGAGATGTTTGCCATTTGTCCCACTCACTGGTTGCAGACATGGGTCAGCTCGTCTCCTCTGTGGGGAGTCTTCAGTAAACATGACGGCGGCGAGCCAGCCTCACCTGGACACAGGTGCACCGCGGACACCTCGGGCTCATCCTCTGCTTTTATTTACAGACTTGTGGTTTCAGGAGACTGATCTTCACCTGCTCTGCTCTGGTCTGAACCGTGGAAGAAGCTTTGACGTTCTCCAGTGTTAATATACAAGCTATGGAACACTGGTTTCATGAGAAATACCTCAGTCTATCCTATACGCAGCTCTGGGCATACCCTAGTTCATTTCATGCTAATCTGGCAACCACACATTGGGCTTTACTCCTTTACTCCTGCCACCTCTGTGTGATTTCACCTGGTTTCATGAGACTTCACGTTGCTTGTTAAACAGCATAGAAGCATTTGACCTGTTCTTTATATAGCTTTGAAGTTGGCTTTATCACAACTACGACAATGCGATGCTCTATGAGTCTAGTTGACTCTGATCCTTGTCCACAGTAGCTCCTCAGCTTGTTCTATAGAGCCAGGCATCCACATCCAGCCTGATATGTTGGAGCCAGAATCAGAGGAGGAACCAGAGACTGAGGAGGAACCTGAGGAGGAACCAGAGACTGAGGAGGAACCTGAGGAAGAACCAGAGACTGAGGAAGAACCTGAGGAGGAACCAGAGACTGAGGAGGAACCAGAGGAGGAACCAGAGACTGAGGAGGAACCAGAGGAGGACCCAGAGACTGAGGAGGAACCTGAGGAGGAACCAGAGACTGAGGAAGAACCTGAGGAGGAACCAGAGACTGAGGAGGAACCAGAGACTGAGAAAGAACCTGAGGAGGAACCAGAGACTGAGGAAGAACCTGAGGAGGAACCAGAGACTGAGGAGGAACCAGAGACTGAGAAAGAACCTGAGGAGGAACCAGAGACTGAGGAAGAACCTGAGGAGGAACCAGAGACTGAGGAAGATTTAAGAGCTACATTTTAATGTCAGAAATACGGGTGAATGAGGATTGTATGAAACAAAGACCTTTCCTCTGTGAAACCAGACTCGGCTCCTGAAGCAAAGTTGTCTGAGCTCAAAGTCTAGTCTACGTATATAAATATATTTCTTGCCTGGACGTTTGAGGGGCTGTGTTTTGTCATCCTGCCAGAGTTGAGAGTTTGGTGGCAGGTGAGGAGTCAAAACGCATCTTGTCTGCTGTCACTTCCTGGGAGAGCTGGAGCCCAGAGTCTGAGGTCTCCAGTCCACAAACACCACGTCGAGTGGAGCGGAGTGAAAACCTCCTCAACCTGGGGCGACGTCCTGTTAGTGTTGGTCAGTTTCCAACAACTTGTTTTCTCGTCTTCTTAGGAGGATAATACAAATATTGAAATGACTGCAGCGCTTAAACTTATTCTTATTCGTCTCAGCTCCTCAAATAAACCGGCCCAGACAGTGAGGCGAATTTGTCACTTAGTCAACAGCGAAAACGCTCAATTAACTACTAATTTGATTCAATTTTCAACTTTCAGAACGTCATTTGCTGCTTCCTGCTTTTTCCAGTTTGAAAAGCTGTTTTTTTGTTTTTTGTTAAATGTTTGTTGGACAAAAGAAGGATTTGAAAGCATTCTGAAATATTTTTGCCCAATTTTCCCTCTTTATTGACTGAACCATCATTTGTTTAGTTTAAAAAATAATGATAATTAGTTGTAACATTCTCTGATGTTGTCACTTTACTAATTGACTGTGGAATTGTAGAAAAACATGTTACCAATGCATTCTTATGGTTCAGAATCAGAAACATATCTTTACTGCTTTTTCAGATGTTTTAGTCTTTTGTAGACTAAAACGTGTTGACTTGATGCTATAATAACGCAGATTCCTCCTCTGTGGGTAAACTAATCTTACAATCTTATTTTATGGCTCCATATTTATATTTTCACTGCTTGGAGTGTAACTGAGTGTATTCAAATGTCTATTTCTCACCAGAAACCAAAATTATAGAAAGCAAAAACATGATTCCACACAGCACGGTGGCCATCTTTGACCAACCAGACTCACACTGGTCACATGATGCTCTGCCAGGCCCAGTCTAACAGCGTGATGGTTAGTAACAGGGTGATGGTGGTTACTAACCCTACAGTCTAACAGATTGATGGTTACTAACAGAGTGATGGTTACTAACCCTATAGTCTGACAGGGTGATAGTTAGTAACAGGGTGATGGTGGTTACTAGCCCTACAGTCTGACAGGGTGATGGTGGTTACTAACCCTACAGTCTAACAGGTTGATGGTTACTAACAGAGTGATGGTTACTAACCCTGCAGTCTGACAGGGTGAGGGTGGTTACTAGCAGGTTGACGGTGGTTACTAGCAGGTTGAGGGGGGTTACTAGCAGGGTGACGGTGGTTACTAGCAGGTTGGCGGTTACTAACTAACTCAGCAGTCTGACCTGGTATACTCTCGGGGAGCGTGTCTCTCTCTGGCCACCCAGGCAGGCAGCGAGCGGCGCTCCAGAAAGGCTGTTTCATAATTGTTTGGCTGGTGGGTTTGTGCTGGGAGCGTGGGTTAGAGGGAGAATGGAAGGCAGGAGGATGTGTCAGTGGGAGAGAGGGGAAGAAATAAAGAGGAAGACAAAGCAACACCCACTGCTCATTAGGCTTTAACATTGCGTGTATCCGTTATCCTGTAAGATAACATTTGAAGAAGGAGGAGAAAAGAAAAAAAGAAAAACGGAAGCCCACATCTACTGCGGCACAACATGGGATGAAGATATAAAACAAATCTCCACACTTAGACTGAGCCATCTGTTCATCTTGGAGAAGAGCACGCCTTTGCGACACTTTTTTCTCCCCTCCCTCAGAAACCATCAAGCTCTCTCAGAAACCGTACAGCATGACAAAGTGACACGCTCCGGTGCCAGCCCTGTGGCTGCGTGTTTTCTCCTTCCTCCCTCCCTCCTCCTCCAGCAGCATTCACTCCTTTTTCCCACGTAGTTTGCATATCTAAATCCAGTTTTTTTGATAGCATATGCGGAATACACGGTGACATAATACAATTTGAGCTCCGAGTGAGAAATGGAATTATCTTGGTGGTGATTGTCGGGCGTTCGCCGTGTTACAGTAATCACTTTCCTCCACAGTCACCGAGACGTGACTCACTCACAACTTGACCCGCCGTCATTATCCATTCACTCCGACTGTATTTATGCATTTGGCTTGATATTTTGTTTTTCCTCCAGGTGAATTAGAAATGAATTTGGAAATAGAAAAAATAAATAAAAGGAATGATGAAAAAATGAGTAATCCCCTTGCAAATTGGAACAAGGAGTAAATCCCACCGGCAGTAAATCCCCCCACTGTTCCCCTCTCTCTCTCTCTCTCCCTCTCTCTCTCTTCCTCTCTCTCTCTCTCTCTGTCAAATCGCTGTTTGGATGCTTCAGAGGAAGAAGTGGTCGATCCTCAGAGTGTAGCCGCGTCATGGACTGCTTCTCTGTGATCTCGGCAGCCAGACAAACTCCCCGGTGGTCTAATTGATACAGGATGTGTTTTCCAGGCCTCCAGAGGAAGGTCACATCACATGAGTCCCAGACACACTGTGGAGATAAACAGAAGATAGCGCAGCCGCTATTTATACGCCAGCCACTCGTTAGATGTCGGCCAGATCATGTATTTTTATTTTCCCTGGTATGGAGAGCTGCTGTCCCCGCTGTGCCTTATTTACCAGCTGATTTACCTGCATTTCATCTCTCCGCTTTTCCTCCCTCACTATTTTTCTGAAAGGATAAATGTCTGTAAATCAGATTAACATAGGCGCTCGTTATAAGTTCAGTTCTGAGGAAGAACTTTTTTCCCCACACATCCAGCGATAAATCAAAATTCATGGAGTTTCATAATAAAATAATAATGGTGTTTGGTGGGTTTTTTTTCCTGGTGATCGATTCGGACAAATTTTAGACATGCTGGAGAAGTGCAAAGGTCTGACATCCATCCAGTTTTCATCGTATCTCGACTCATAACTATCTCAAATAAATTCCCACATTTCCAGGAGGAAAGATAAACCTGTCAGAGGCGACTGCGGCAAAACTTCCATTGTGCAGATTCATCAGAAATGTGAAGAAATATGGGCTAAAAAAGCACAACAGTTCAGCTCAGAGTGAAGCCCGATCCCTGACACACACACACACACACACACACACACACACGGTGACACTGCTCAACCTGCACCGGAGCCAACACTCACAACACACTCGTCAACAGATTAATGCAGATGCTGAGCATCATTAAGGCAAAAAACAGAGCAGTTCACACTCGATGTTTCCTTACTTTCCTGGAAAAATAATGCATAATTTGGTGCTAATTATGGGCAGAAAGTGATTTCCATGCTTCTCAATGTTACTGGGGGTTTAGTGTTTATCTGCAGCAGTTGTTTCCTGGTGAGTTGGTTTGACAGAACTGCTACCCCAGTGAATTCTAAATTCACCCTCTACGTGGGAACTCCATGTTATTTTGCACTTTTGCATCTGAAGTCATTGGAAGTGCACCAGCTTCACACGTCGTCTCCCGGTGTTTTGGTAAAGATTTTTTTTTCAGGATTGAATCGTTTCTCTCCCGAAAACTTATCAGCGAATAATTAAAGAAAAGAAAACTTCAGAAAGAGCGATGTCGGGTCAGGAGTAGGAGTAACATCCTAATCTTTCCCACACTGAAGCTGCACAGGTTTTTCACTTTGTTTCCCTGTTTTTAAGAAAAGTAACGCAAAAATATCAGTAGTAGTATGTATGCTGCAGTAGTATAGCCGCAATAGCATAATGCTAGTATTTTACATTTTTACATTCAAATCATAGGAGTTTTGCACTTTGTTTCCCTCTGTAGTAGGATGTGATACATTATATAGTAGCAGTAGTATAGTAACAGTGTACTATTCATGTTTTGTAACAAAACCCCCCTCATGTTTTTGTAGATTAAATTTTTTTTCTCCCTTGTGGCCTGAAAACCTGTCATGGAATATTTCACGATTCACGAAACTTCAGCACTATATGTGGTGTGTGTAGCAGTGGCAATATCGTCGTATTTTGCAGATTGAAAGTGCACATTTTGCTTTGTTCTAGCAGTACTAGTGTCGTAGTATTATCACATCTTTGTACTGAAGTCATTGGAGGTACACACATTTTGTTACATAACATTAGTCGGATATGACAGTGTTCCTCAAGTCTATGTGAAAGTAAGTTTTGTGCTTTATCTCTCATTCTCTAAGTTATGATTCAGACACTGTAATGTACATACTACAACATTCCTAAACCTGTATGAGGAGAGGACGGGAGGACGGGAGGAGCAGCCACTGTACCATCATCATTAATGTGATGGAATTGAATCACCTTCCTGCTAATTGCTGTGGATGAAGTGGGCCACGTGTCTCTCTGTGTTTTGGCCTCGGTATGAGACACACACACACACACACACACACACACACACACACACACACACACACTGTGCTTCCTGTTGTGTGTGGCGTCCTCTCCTCGGCCCTCGGTCCTGCCTCCCCGGCCCGTAAAGAGCACATCCATCAGGACAGGTGCAATTTGCCATGCAGTCACGCTCCTCTGCTAATACAATTTGTTAACCAGTCGTTGGGTGTGTGTGTGTGTGTGTGTGTGTGTGTGGATGCACAGTGTGACCCTTATGATTTCAGGGTTTATTTCCTTTGAACTCTGCGTAACTTTCTGAGTTCACTGTTGGAATCCGCTCCCGCGCTTTGAATACTTACTGCCTTATTGGTGAGGACACCGACGACCGTAATTGCCTCGTTGGCTAATTAATTTTTGTTTTATCGAAACGATTAAGATTTGTTTTCAAAGAACGGCAAACTTTTTAGTTAATCCTGTCGAACATGGTCGAGATGAAAAGAGCCCTGAGCTTTCAACTCGTGGAGATGCCGCAGATAATTTGCAGGCTTTACTGAAATTTCCTCGCTGAGAGTTTCATGCCTGTGTGTGTGTGTGTGCGTGTGTGTGTGTGTGTGTGAGGGTCCGCACCATGCACTTCACCCTCCAAACTATTTGTTGCTCAGTGACATTGAGGTGACCCAGAAAATTCTATGTCATTAAATGCTTGGAGGATTTCTCGCCGCTGACCGCCGTTTGTTCCCGGCACAGCGCGTCGTGTCGTCTGCCGTCGTCCTGCGCTAATGAAATTCTGCAATTACTGAGCTCTTCAGGCCTGTTTGTGTCCTGCATCACAGCCGCAGCTTTTGCACCAAACGCCACCGAAATGGGTTTCCTAGATACCCTCTCCTCTGTCTGTCTCTCTCTCTCCCACACACACACACACACACACACACACACACACACACACACACACACACAGTTTAATTCCGGTTACACAACACTAGATGTCACTCCAATGTTCTGAGATTAGTTTGATGTGACTGCATTTGCCCACAACCTAGGTGGACATCCCCACTCGCCTTTTAGTGCGTTGCCACACATCGGCTCCCGTGCCTTCACATCACATCTCGTCAGGCGTCCGCGTCGTTAAACATGGATCAAACGCCGGTGTCATCCGAGTCGGCCGATGCCGCCTCAGATAAGCAGATTTAAAGTGTGTGTTATTTGAGCAGAAAAACTGGAGAGGGGTTAGCGCTGTGGTGTGATCCTGGGTCTCAAGGGGAGGCTCCCGCTTGTCAGAATGTGCTGTTGCAGGATCTTCCTGATGAAGTCATTAAGAAGTCATTAAGAAACCATTAAGAATCATTAAGTCGGCGAGGTGGCACTCCGATGTGCGCACAGCGAAGCGCCAGGCATCAGGAAAACTTGTTAATCACGCAGTTTATTTGTTTCCCCAGTGTGAGACTGTAAATACTATGACAGTGTGTTGAAGTGTGCATCCTAATGAAAATCTGTATTAGCTCCTTTGCCAGTGTGTGAACGCGTGTCTCCAGAGGTGCCGCTCTCATCATCACACAATGGCTGCCTCCTCGCCAGCTTTACTCTCTAAAGCAATAAACAAGAGCACGCGCCCCTGCTTCCGTTCGCTCATCTCCCCCTCTAATCGTCCAGGTGTCTGCCTCATACAGCAGCACAGGTTCAGAGACGCGCCTCGTCTCCAGCCTCGATCCTCGTCAGGCGCGTCGGAGCAGCCTCGCTGCTTCTCCGGCTGACTGTCTGCGACCACTAGAAGCCCCACGCTGTGGCAGGTTGGGGGGAGGGGAGGGAGCAGGGGGGAGGAGGGGGAGGACGGGGAGGCTGCTGCTTGAAGAACTACTGAAGAGCTCTTATCTTACTCATTAGGTCTGTGTGAGATGTTGCCTTCTCCTGTAATTATCTGCGTACAGTAAATCTCTCATTAGGAGGTGGCTCTGCAGCGAGCCCTCAGAGACTCGCTGGCGGGGGGGGGGGGGGGGGGGGGGGGGGCCTCAGGTGCCGCCTGACGAGGCTGCTATCAGGCAGAATGAGGCTCCGAGGGCCAGGAACAGGTCCTCCACAGCTGGAGCTGAGGGTTACCACTCTGATGTCACGGAGGTCTGAGTGGACGACTGAAGGAGACGAGTTAGTCCAACGACATGTCCACAGCCATGACGACGGGTCTAAAGCATCATCACATCCTCCTTCCTGCTCATATCCAGAGCTTTGAAATGCAGCTAAAAGACTGAGACTGTTACACAAACCTAACCTCCACCTGAGCTGCTCCTGGTTCTTCCTGTAATGGACGTTCTAGTTCAGCTTTGATGAATATCAACAGTCTCTTCCTGGCTGTAGACCTTCATGTAGTCTACATGAGGTCATGTGACCATCCCTGTGTGTGACAGCCAATCAGAGTAGAGCCAGTGTGTGGTGGCCAGATAAGCATGAAGGCCACCGCTCGCTTTGTTCTATGTTAACAGAACGAGGATGAATCCTCCTTTCAGCGTGTTACAGGATGAAGCCTCCTCAGCCTCCTCAGCCTCCTCAGCCTCCTCAGCCTCCTCAGCCTCCTCAGCCTCCTCAGCCTCCTCGGGTTGTCAGACTGCAGCCGACCCCGGCCTCTGTGGCAGACAAAGCTCTTCTGAGTTGTGACTGATGTTGGAATCCAACACTTCCAGGTTGAACCAGAAACGCTCGTTCCTGAAGTTCATCATCAAAGTTGAAATTAATCTTCACTCGAGTTTTGATGGATAGATACTTTACTTAATTTATCCAGAGGGAAATTAAGGCAGATTCTGAGCAGCATCTCACCGTCTTCTTCTCTCCAGCAGGGACTAAGTCTGTTCTCAAAAATTGAATTTAGAGTAGGCCTAAAGTTTTATTCGCCAAGTTCGTTTTTTTTTAAGCTTTCAGAGTTCATAAATAGTTCACACCCACACACCAACAGCAGCTCATACTCCATATATCTGTATATCTCAAACCCCAACTCCCTCACTTGCATGCAATATTATAGATATTATATAGAACGTCTTTATGTAACTATGAATACTGGAGATATTATTTCATATAAAATGTATTAATATATATTTTATTATTACTTTCCTTGCTTGCCCTCACTTTTTATTCATTACTTGTTGTTATCTGTAGTAGTACATAGCAGTGGTAGTAGTAGTAGATGTAGGGTTTTATTATGTTGTTAATATTAGGTTCAGATGTTTTTCTGTGTATTTGGCTGACAACAGTGTCAGCGATACATAAAGTACTATATTCTGTATCTTATCTTATTGTATGGCATTGTTTTGCATGTACCTCATCGTATCCTGTCCTACACACACCTATAGTGATCATTAGAGCAGATCACACACCCAGGTGTGTCCCACACAGCGCCTCGTGCCAGCGCAGCTTTTTGACTCCTCCACCAACATTTTTACGTCCGTTCGGCTGTTCGCAGCCATCGAAGAATCTCGACATGAACGCTGTCAGGAAAGGCAGAGGAGCTCCATGACAGATGGCTTTCAGCTGCATTAGTCAGCTCATGGGTGTGCCTTTGTCCACACAGTTGGCCTGAGTCCTCTCCCCACTGCTTCCCAACCCAAAAAACACAAGCCTCCCGCTGACCGTATGACCCGGGTCAACCAACTTCTCTCAGGGATTAATCCGTGCTGTGTGTAAACACATTAACTGGCAATTAATATGGTGATTCTGCTCCAGATGTGCTTGTAAAAGTGGAGTTTGGACTTGGCAAGCAGCGTTTCTGATCCATATGGGTGAGCTGCCGAGGCAATATTCCACCTGCTCCCGCCGCCATTATTTTTCACACAGCAAACAAATGCCCCAAATGAGAGCCACAGCATTCAGTTCAGCACTGCTGATGAGGGAGGGATGGAGGGGGGAGGAGGGGGGAGGAGGGGGGAGGAGGGGGAGGAGGGGGCACCTCATCGGTGCAGCATTCACATACACCTGGTTAGTATGAGTTGAATGGCGGAGCAGAGAGAGTGTTTTCGGGCTCTTCCGTTATGTTAATTCCAGTCCTCCCACACTGGAAACATGATGATGTGAGGGTTTCATCAACAGCTGCAACTGTCTGTCGAGTGATACAACATTACTGCAGTATCAGTGCTTTTCTGTCAACGAGTTGGAGTCGACAAACTTCCACCGTCGCGTCGCGTTGATAACGTGGAAAATAAAATGATGTAAAAGGTGGAAACGGGGAAGAGCCGGTGGCAGCGCGGCGCTGCTCCTCACCTGCGACACGCACACGCACGCTCCCTCCGACAAATTGAACCGAATTGTGCTAAATTACTTTCTTTATCGATCTGGCTTATTTTCAAGCCATGTAATTTAATCCTCCTATTACTAGGCCTATATATCATCTTTGTTTATAAAGAAAAAGGCCGATCAATATGAAATAATACTCTCTTTGAAAATGAATCAATGTGAAACATGATGCTGCAGTATTATCATTCAGAGAGGAAAGTGTGGCGAGCTGATGTGTCTCAGACGGACTGTCACAGCTCCACAGACAAAGGTCTTATCAGCCCGGCGGCTCGGAGGCATTAGAATAAAACAAACAGGGGAAGTGACACAGTGAAACAGATAAAAGCGTGCTGGGTGTCGAGCACAAACTTGATTCTGCGGCTGGAAGCCGCTGCTCTGGCTCGTCAGGTGCACGCAGGTCGCAGCTGAGACCATCAGTCGCATCAAGCAGCTGCAGGAAGAGTGATTGCATGCAGGCTCTGCTAACTCCCGCTCTCATCAGGATTTCCTCAAATACGCCCACGAATTCAGAATTCAGAGCGGCGGCTGAACAAGTGGCTAGTTTTCATGTCACACATCCTCCCGCTCGAGTGTGTGTGTGTTTCTGCAGCACTCTCATCATCCACACAATCGACTCCACGGCACAAATACAAATGTGTGCATATCTCAAAGCTGTCCTGGGTAGAAAACACCCACATCTGAGGGCTGAAGGCTGGTAGGACTCCCCAGCTGCTCCTCTGCCTGCTCCTCCTCTGCCTGCTCCTCCTCTGCTCCACTCCTCCTCATCTCCGCTCCTCCTCAGCTCTGCTCCTCAGTGTGATTAAAAACCAGGAGCACAGCAAGACATTGATCATGTTTTTGAGGCGACATGTGACTCTGGTGTATCAAAACTCATTAAATGTTAATTTTGCGTCTGACACTAAAGCGCGTACGTGTTCTTATGGAGGAATTAGCAGCAGCGCTGCACCAGACGAGTAGTTTCAGCCTTCATGGTTTGATATGAACTCAGACCAGACTCAACTCTGTGTTATCTCACGTGTTTACATCACTTTACTAGTCACTTATCTTCAGCTTTCTTTATTGTACTTTCTGTTGTACAATACCATGACATGCAATCTGAAGTGCAACAAGCAGAGATGCAAACTGCATTTTATTGCACTAAGCATCCAGTACAGTGTGCCATGGCAACACATTTTGTTCTCATCCAGACAGAGAGTCAGACGCATCACCACCAGATATAACATGGAGTCTCTGTTTGAGGCAGAGATATCAGACTTTTTCATTAAACTGAACTGTAAAACAAACATCACATCCCCTCTGAGATGACTCATTTACCAATCTGTACTTTGTCAACCTCAGTTCACACAGTTGGTTGGACCATTTTGGCTCCATTCACATGTGAGCACATGCATTCTTCTTCATTCATACTTTCTGTTGTAGTTTATACTTTCCACATCCGAGCTTGTTGCACCTCTGCTCACACACACTGAGCTCCTGCACGTGAGCAGAGGCAGCAGAGCTGGATCCAGCCTGACACCATCTTCCCTGTTGTTGTCCAGAGAGAGTGTGGATGTGGACGTGTGTTAACACCAGATGTAAAATGGGACAGAGCCGTGATTCAAACACTGCTTCTACTCTGACATGACTCATTTACCAACATCCACTGTGTGATAGTCAAACGCTAGGATATAAATCCTTAATTTTTACCATAGTTTCTGCAGGAATCACACTTTCTGCTGCACCATTCTACTTTACACAATCTACATTTTTTTGCACTAAGTCCCTGCACTATGCACAATGACAGCAACGTTGAATCCAATCTAATCTAATCATCCTTGTTTGTCCAGGGAGAGAGAGAGTCTGGATCTGGATTCGTGTTAACACCAGATGTAAAATGGGATAGAGCTATAATTCAGACACTACATCCACTCCAAGATGACTCATTTACCAGCATTTACTATCTGATAGTAAAATGTTGGGATATGTAGGAAACGTGACCTTAATTCTCCTACCATTGCTGCAGGAATCACAGTTTGTTGGGGCATTTTGCCCCAAATTCACATTTGAAATGCTTATGTGGCACTTTTCTGAAGGCAACAGGGATGCTTTGGCTTAAATTAGACATCAACACTAAGAAATGAAAGCAGGATAGGAGGAGGAGGCTGCTGGCTGTTTTATTCACCCTCGCAGCCACAAACCTCCCACTCCTCTGCCACATGGGGTCTGTCCTCCAGCCCGGCCCGGATGGACTAAAGCTCCCCTGATGGTTGCATCCTTTCCCCTGAGGTCCAGCGTGTGCCGGCGGGTAAAGGGGAGCGATGCACTAGCAGACGCTGGCCACAGTTGCTCTGCCTGGCACCGGCTCCGCCTTGGCTCCCGCCCGCTGCCGACTCTTCCAAGAGCTCTGTCTTTTCCGGCCGGCCTGAGCGCCCGCATGGGGCCTGGCATGCTGCGCGTGAGCTTGGCATCCCGGACAAACAACAGGAGGTGGAGGCATCCTCTCTCTCTCTCTCTCTCTCTCTCTCTCACTCTCTCTCTCTCTCTCTCTCTCTCTCTCTCTCTCTCTCTCTCTCTCTCTCTCCTGATGATCAGCTCCAAGGACGATTTCCCTTCTCTCAAAACTGGCTGCGGCTGCACACACACACACACACACACACACACACACACACACACACACACACACACACAGAGCAGTAGCCGCAGCCGCAGCATTTACAGGCCTTCAAAAGGAATAGAATAGAACAAAAAGGAACCGAGGGAACAGGTTTTGATTTGCTCGAGTCATGTTTTATAGAAGCACATCCAGGCTAATTAAATTGTATTCATGTTTAGATACAGATATACTGACGTGCAGAATGAGGCTGAGGACTTGGCCTGGGCGTCTGAGAAGCGGCCGCCCGCTCGCCAGGTTTCTCCTCCGTATCAGCGCCTGCTAAAATATGAACTGGTGGCTTGTGCCGGCGCGGCTGCTGGGAGGACTGGGCCCAGATAAACAGGATGACATCGTCTTTGTGGCGGTGCCAGCTTCCACCTGGGAGGCGGGGGGGCGTTTGTCTTCCCGGGCTGAGTGACGGACGCGTCTGCCGAGTCATTACATGTCGTGACAGAAGGCGTCAGCGCTTCTCAGCTCCACGTACGGACGGAGCTGATTTACGATTAGTGTCTATAAATGGACGTCCTGGATCCTGGTGTTTATCTCAGTCACCGGAGGAGACATCGCGTCTGTTCCTTCAGGGTGTGAATCACTGTCCAACAAACTGCTCATGGAAACATTTTGGAAAACCTCACAAATGCCACTGAAACAGAACTTGATCAGACAAAGTTGAACTCAAAGTGTGATGGAAACTGACCTGAGCTTTGGCTTGTTTGTGCCATTCGTGTCTTAAACAAACTAACGCAAAAGATGAAATCGTAATATAAAGTATTGAGATCGTTCACCGCTGCCCATTATGTTTTAAACTCCGTCCTGTTGAATATTTAATTGTCTGATTAATAGTGTTCAGGGGCGAGCGCTGCAGGATTAATACACACTCACATTTCCTTATCTTATTAATCATTTTTAATGTTTTAATTCATTAATATAAATTAAAACGAGGATCCACATTTATGCATAGAAATCACAATATCAGAACTGCAGAATGAAGGAGCCGGGGGAGCGTGTTTGCGTCCACACTTTAATATGAGTGTTTTCCAGTTTGTTCCTGTGTTTGCTTCGAAGCGTCTCTGCTAAGAAGTCGACTAAACACCTGCGCGAGGAAGTCAAACAAACCGAAAACACTGTTTAACAAAGTTTCTGAGCACAAGCTGCCAAGTGAAATCCAGACAGGCATAGAAGCCCTGCTGCCAGCTGCATTGTTTGCGCAGCCTCGAGGTATACTTTCCTGACATCAATTCAAAACACCCTCTACAACGTCTGAATGGGTTTTACTTGTTCCATTATATCCTATTGTGAAAGTTAGGAGAATAAAAAAAGGTCAAAACGGACCAGAGAGAGAAGCTTTCCAACTCCTGCCTGCTTGTTATTCACAGAGCGGAGCAAAAACAACTCGTGTTCGAATCACATCTCTTCGGCTGTTTCCCATGATCGTATCGATCTCATACTGTGGCTAATGAGCTGGAAGCTCCTCGCCGCTCCCTCCACACACTGACCACCAGGAGATCCCCATCCCCAACCATGTCCTTCAGGCATCACGTGAACACTCTCATTTCCATAGCCAGCTCTCTGGATGGCTAGTTCTCCTGACCGCCCCGGCTGATGAAAATAAAGGAAACTGTATTTTAAAGCAGCGCCCTTCCTGCAACCCCCATAATTCATGCTGTTTATGATGTAAATATTTCAGTGAGGTGAGATGACCCCACAGCATGGCAAAGGCCATTAATAATCATAAAAATATGAACCGCCCTCACAGTGATTAATTGCATGCGTTTTGCATAATGCTTAGTTTGCGGTGAGCTTTAAGCAATTTACCATCGGCCGAACAAACTGTCAAAGTAACCAAGGCTGTGCCAAAGTGATTGTGTTGCCATATCACCAGATACTCTCCAGAGACCTCCATAAACACCAAACCACACCAAACCATATCACCAGATACTCTCCAGATACCTCCATAAACACCAAACCAAACCAAACCAAACCAAACCAAACCAAACCAAACCAAACCAAACCAAACCATATCACCAGATATTCTCCAGATACCTCCATAAATACCAAACCACACCAAACCAAACCAAACCAAACCAAACCAAACCATATTGGTAGATATTCTCCAGAGACCTCCATAAACACCAAACCAAACCATATCGGTAGATATTCTCCATGTACCTCCATAAGCACCAAACCTGGGTGGACCACATGTCCTCCAACAGGGACAAACGCCGTGTGGCTGCAGGCCCCAGGAACGTTGTTCTCGCTCCAGTTTATCAAAGTTTTAAGATTCTTTTTGTGTGTTCTTCACAAACTGACCTCTACAGCACTTATTTGGTAAAACTGCTATTGAAAAATTTAAAAAAGTTATTTCATAAGTCCAAAATAAATGTCCTGTTTTGACCATCAGTTAATTAATGTTTGATTAAGAACATAAAAAACACTTTTTGAGTGTAGAAATGTGTTTGTATAAATCTCTGGAAAAAAAAGCTCAATGAGTGACATGAAGTGGAAAGTTGGAGGAATTGAGAGACGAAAAAAAAGGGTAAAAAATATTCTGAAAAGAAAATCTGTGGTGGAAAAAAAAGCAGTTCAGGCCTCAAACCCTCTCTCCTCCTCCTCCTCCTCCTCCTCCTCGCTCCTCATTACTGGAGGAGGTCTCTGGTTTGACCCTCTCAGCCTGGGAAACACCCACAGCTTTTAACTCCCTGAGTAGTTCCACCAACCACGGCTTTGTGTCTCACTGAGATCCCAGCGAGACACTTTTTTGTTGACTAATTCCCAAATTAAATCCATTTATTACCGGGAAACGACGTGAGTGGAGTGAGACGAGGGCAGGAAGTAACGTCTTAAAAAGTTGGAATCGCAGCAGGTCCAGCTTCATCCTGCGAGGGGAGAACAGCTTGTTGCCGAATCGTTCATTGATTGAGCGATTCTGTAAATATTAGTGGAGACGCCGTAGATGATTGCTCTGACGGAGTTTAGTTTGCTGTCGGCCACAGACGTTCGCTGCTTACCTCTGCCCTCAGGTAACTAGACAGCAGCAGCTTAAAATGGGAGCAGAGAGACAGACACATTCAGTCAAGTGTGTTGGTTTAGCACCATTCTAACACAAAGCAATTCACAGTGCTTTACAGAGTCAAGGACATTAAAACATGATCTATTAAAAAGTAATATATTGACATTAAAACAAGCAAGCACATTAATTCTGCTTTGTTTATGTCAGATGTGAAACATTAAATAAGTCACATGGCTTTCACTCCCCACTCAACCCATTTATTCAGCTGGCTTTTGACTTGAAACATGGAAACGACTGCAGGAAACAATGTGATCATATGATCATTCAGTGGAACTCTGTGTGTGGTTGCCAGATCAGCATGAAGGGAACCAGATCTGAGCAGGTGCGGAGCCTGATATACCCACAGCTACAGACAGGATGTAGAACCAGAGCTCATAGCTTCTACATTAGCTCCAGAGGAATGAGGACAATAACTGTGTTCAAAACTCTCATTGAATGATTAAAGGGAGCGAGGCAAACAGAGATCCATTCATTCTGCTGCTTTGTAATTAGTCCTGATTATCAGTTATAGAACAGATTGTTTTGATTTATAATTCTGTGTCCTGACATGACTCGAGAGTGTCACTGGAAGCCGACACGTCCAGGTTCCTTTAATGATGATTAATTAATGATGGGAATGAGAGCGGTGTGAAGAGTGTGTGTGTGTGTGTGTGTGTGTGTGTATGTGTGTGTATGTGTGTGTGTGTGTGTTCACTTGTTGCATTCAGGTCATGTGTTCACACTTACCCCGTGCTGTTTTCTTTTTATTGGCCTGGCTGCCATAAATGCGGCTCGGCGGCACACGTTCCGTTTGGTGATAAATCTTCCAGATTGTTTTACGGCCTGGAGACGGATTAACCCCGGACCAGGACGCAGGTATCGTTCTCTGCGTGTCTCTCACAGTCTGAGCACCAAACCAAGACCGAGGAGGCGAGCCGCTTGTTTGTTTGTGTTGCAAACGGCGCCGCCAGCGCCTCCTGGAGAAGGCTGAACGCCGAGGAGCGTCTCTTTACTCTCTCTTCACCGTTTGCGATGGCTGTGTGCTTGATATCGCATGTGTGACCAATTAAAACACGCAGCTGTTCTCGCTCCCATCTGTCTGAAGACGCTCGTACTGTTTGCATGTGATGTGTCATTCTCGCAGTGACTCACCGGGCTCCTCATTTGTTCTCATCAGCCCAGTCGCTGTCTGATTTATCCTCGTCCGTCTATCGTCCTCATGTCGTCTCATTGTAGTTTCCTAACTTGGACAATTAGTCGAGTCTTTCAGAGAGACGCTTCCTACCGGAGACGGCGTCTTGAGGCCAGAACTTTAGACAACAGAAACGATGTTTCATTGTGGAATGAAAACCGCTTGCATCAGTTCTGTGTAATGAAGGCTAATAAAGACAAATCAAAAACTCTTTAGATATTTAGATAAAAAGTCCAAAAGAGACAGATTCTTTATTTCTCCTTTTTGAAAACCAAAACAAAGCTTAGCAGTCAAATAAATGGTGGAGAGTGAGTGGAGACGTTCTTTTTAATTTGATCAATCTGATCCTTGATTATTATCAATAAACCGATGCTTAACTTGACCTAACTTAATATATATATAATAATATATATATATATATAATGTGGATTTGTTGGAAATCTGTCATGTGATATTTCAGGTCCCTTTCATGCTGATCTGGCAACCACATGTAGTCTCACCTGCCACTCACAGTAATGACTCTATGTCTCCTTTAAAGACAAAAAAGGGGTAAAATGAAAAATGTTTAAAGCTTTGTCCACTAATACCAGGCTGTATGTAGTACCAACTTCTCACCGAGCTCCATTTGATTTGATGGAGTTTGTTTTAATCAGCATCTCTTTTCTAGCCTTAATGCTAAATTACATCACATACGTTCGTTGCCAGTTCTGCATGCAGTCTGACTCATACGATGAAACGTGAGAAAGTGAAGAAGTGAGAGAGGTGAGACAGGACCTGCTGCCAACACCAGCATGTATATTTATAGTGTAGTAAGCCATATTATTTACACTGCATTGTTAACACGTCTACCTCATCCCTAAGCTGGTCCCTTCACTCGATCTTCCCTCCATTTTTAATCAGATTTTGTTGTAGTTTGTTTCCCTCAATGTGCCGCTCTCCGCCCCCTCGATTGCCCCACAGGGATAAATAAAGTTTTCTGAATGTGAGTCTGTAAGAGAGAAAGGCGAGTAAACAGTGAGAACAGCTTTAATTCACTCTGATATAGTTATTCCCCCTGCTCAAAGACGCTGTCTTGTATAATTCAAGATGGCCGCCCATCTCCAAACATCGTTTCTCATTGAAATGACTAGTCGATGAGTGGCTGCAGGTCTCAGGCCCCGTGTGGAGCTGTCCTCCGGGCTGTAGGAGCGGCTGTCCTGCTGGGGACCGGCCTCTATGGGACAAATGGAGGAGGTGAAAGGAGGAGGTGAGGAGGTGAGGAGGTGCTGGAAGCAGCTGCTGACGGGAGAAAACGTGACGACGAAACTGGAAAAACAAACGGAACAAAGAGCTCGTCTGGCGGCGCCGGCCAGCGCTGGCACGCCTCGTCTTATTTGATGTCGACTCCTGAGAGGCCGAAGAGGAGCGGCAGCTCCAGTGGAGCCTGGGCCTGGACGCAGACTGCCCCCCCCCTCCCTCTCCTTGTTTCTCTCTGTCTCTCTCTCCCTCTCTCCCTCTCTGTTTCCATCTCTCTGTCCCTCTCTACCCCTCTCTCTCCCTCTCTCTCTCTCCCTCTCTCTCTCTCTCCCCCTCTCTCTCCCTCTCTCTCCCTCTCTCTCTCTCCCTCTCCCTCTCCCTCTCTCTCCCTCTCTCTCTCCCTCTCTGTCTCCCTCTCTCTCTCCCTCTCCCTCTCTCTCCCTCTCTCTCCATCTCCCTCTCTCTCCCTCCCTCTCTCTCTCTCTCTCTCTCTCCCTCTCTCTCTCTCTCTCTTTGGACCGAGACAATACGTCTTCGGCCTTGTGAAACAGGTGCTGGCAATTTAGCGGCGACCAGCGAGACATAATGTTTGATTGGAGCGGAGCCGGATCAGATTGTTCCCTTCCAGTGGAGCCACAACCAGCTGACATTTTCACAGTATTTAATAAAAGCCACTCTTGATTAGCGAGGCCTTACCACAATCTTTTTATTTATCCTCGGCGGCAGAAAAGCATTAATTCACAGTAATTAATGAACAAGTGGTGGAGGGCCTGGGAACAGCTGCCTCCTCTGGGAGGCTGGAGGAAGGGACGCTTCCCTTTGCCCTGATTAGATGCACTCCATTTCCAGGCTCCCCATGACACTGTTACAGTCTAATGATAGCTGCTGCTGCGGCTGCTGCGGCTGCAGCCGTACCTGGGCTCTGCATTGTGCGACTCGCTGCAGACAGCGCGGGCTGTTCTGTGCGATGCTGCGTCCAGGCGTGCGGAGCGTCCAGGCTCCTGGAGGAGCTTCGTCTCGGGGCTGCGGACAGCGCAGCGTCCGATCCTTCCACTTTATGAATAATCACAATCCTAAACACCGCTTCGCACGTCCCATCCTGCTGCTCGAAAATGGAATTCGGTGACATCTGATTGGCCTCAAAACTGAGATGAAAGTGTTAAAAATCCATTTTGAAAAATCCGATTTTATGCGGCAGCTACAGCAGACGTGTTATGAGTCCATTTGGAGTCATTCAATTTGCCATCCATCTTATAATGTTCCCGCTCCTGGATCGAGGGTTGTTTCCTTTTTTTTTTTTCATTTTATTATTATTTAGTTCAGAGTCATTTTGTTGTCTTGCAGCCGTCCCCTTCTCATATCCTCTGTCTTTGGCTGTCACTCGATTTTAGTCAGACGGATAAGCTGATCTCTTTTATCCACACTTGATCTTTTTCTCTTTTATCACCACGTCTTGATTTTTTTCCCCTGACATCCCTCTTCCTTCCAGTTGGCTGGCCATAGCGCTCCGCTTTATGAAAACAGTTTAGACTTGAAAGGCAGGAGCGCGGTGGCGTTGGGGGGAGGGGGGGGTGAGGAGGGATGGGGGATGGGAGGGGGGGGGGGGGGGGGGGGTCGTCCAGCCCACAGGTCACACTCAGCCTGTCTGTCACTGGGAGGAGAGGCATCAGCGACTGGCATCTCCTCAGCTGCTAATTGTCTGCTTGCTTCTTATAGATAGAGACCTGGGCTTCAAATTTAGACCTGCTTACACGCCAAAAAAATATTTTTTGTTTTGTTTGTTTTTTTTTTTCCTCCCACGAGGAAGCGGTGGCGTGAAGCCGGAGGAGGACTGACTCCAGTTTGGTCAAAGACACCGTTTCATGTGAGACAGGGAGGCAGCTCCGTCTCCACACTGGACTGTTCTCATTACTGGTAATTAGAGCACATAATTACTTTTTTATAAACCAATTTATAATTTAGTCTCCAAACAGGGAAATGATTTCCATTTTTCCTTTCATTCAACACACACGCGCAGAAACACACAAACACAGACAAATAAACTGCTGTTGGCAGGGAAATAACACACAGCCCTCAATCTGCTCAGAGCGCCACCTTCAGTCTGAGTCTGTAGTCTGTGTCTGTAGTCTGTGTCTTCAGTCTGAGTCTGTAGTCTGTGTCTGTAGTCTGTGTCTGTAGTCTGTGTCTGTAGTCTATGTCTTTAGTTTGTGTCTTTAGTCTGTGTCTGTAGTCTGTGTCTGTAGTCTGTGTCTTCAGTCTGTGTCTGTAGTCTGTGTCTGTAGTCTGTGTCTGTAGTCTGTGTCTTTAGTCTGTGTCTTCAGTCTGTGTCTTTAGTCTGTGTCTTTAGTCTGTGTCTGTAGTCTGTGTCTGTAGTCTATGTCTTTAGTTTGTGTCTTTAGTCTTCAGTCTGTGTCTGTAGTCTGTGTCTTTAGTCTGTGTCTTTCGTCTGTGTCTGTAGTCTGTGTCTTCAGTCTGTGTCTTTAGTCTGTGTCTTTAGTTTGTGTCTTTAGTCTGTGTCTTCAGTCTGTGTCTTCAGTCTGTGTCTTTAGTTTTTGTCTTTAGTTTGTGTCTTCAGTCTGTGTCTTCAGTCTGTGTCTTTAGTTTTTGTCTTTAGTCTGTGTCTTTAGTTTGTGTCTTCAGTCTGTGTCTTCAGTCTGTGTCTTTAGTTTGTGTCTTCAGTCTGTGTCTTCAGTCTGTGTCTTTAGTTTTTGTCTTTAGTCTGTGTCTTAATGTGATTTCAGATTTTCAGAAGCTCTGAGTAGATTTGTTTGTTTCTTGTACGTCATGAATTGTTTACATTTTCTAATCTTGACCACAGCTCAATACATTGACACATTTTGTTTTTATTTACAGAGATTAAATAGGAAAAAACACAGATATATACAGATTAGAACAGAGTAAACCTCACTGTAAGTCGGCCACATTTGCCAGTTTGACTTTCTTCATAAGCAGCTCTCGGTCTTTTCCATCATTATTTCTGAAATCAATAAAGACAAACTCAGTGAGTGTCATCCAGAAATGGTGCAGCAATAATCCTCTACCTGATTTTTTTGTTTTGTTTATTTATTTATTTATTTAGTTGATGTTGTTTTGTGGGCGGGGGTGTATTTCTTTCTCCCCTCTAAATATCCCTGTGTGGAGCCATCACCGCAAATCAAACTGAGCAGGTAAATAAAAACAACAGAAACACTTTTATTCCAGAAAATTGAGGGGGAAGGTAAAGTTCTGTGAGGAAACTCAGACTGACACCAGTGAACCTGCCAGTTTTATTAAGAAAGCCTCATTGACACGTGGCACCCAGTGATTTTCATAACACTGTCTCGTGGGGATGGAGGCAGAGCAGGTGGAGCAATTTTCACCTGAGATGGTCGATAATCAGTCAACGTTACTAGCGAGACGTTACCAGTGATGAGTATTTGTAGAAACATGTGGCCGCTGGACGTGCAGCTTTTAGATATTACGCTCCTTCGTATGCCGACGATTAGATTGTATGCATGATCAAGTTCTGATGGTGTCACGTTGGAAATGGACAGCATATTTTATTCAACCTTCTGTTCTAATTTGTTTGAATGTATGAATAATGAGGAGAGCAGAGCGGCTGTCTATTGAACCTTGTATTTATGGGCCCAATGCATTAGAAAGTGCAATTCCTGAATGATAGAGAAACCCATTAAAGTAGTAATAAAATTGCAAATGTCTCCCTTCTCTGTTTTCCTGCCTTTCAATATGGGCAGCGGAACACGTTGCTCTCACCAACTGTGTGCGAGCCTCTGGCGAACCCATACATAGCAATATGATACAGAACACATTTCCCAATCCAATTCCTCCCCGTTGCGTCGGTGAAACACTTGGTGAGATCCATCTTTTTCAATTACGCCGAGAGAGGACACGCATTCCTTTAAGCCTGGAGGGAGAGAGAGGTTTTAAGGACAGGTCTCATCCCCAGATCTCAGGCTACATTAAAATGTATTGGTGCCATTGGATATTGAAGGAGAATCTGCCGGATTAATCGGCGAGAGCCTTGCTGAGGTATCGCTGTCCAGAGACACACACACACACACACACACACACACACACACACACACACACTTACAGGAAAGACTGCTGTGATAACAGCTTTAAAAAAAACATCAGAAACACGGTGGCGCAAGTTCAACAGGGATGTTTCAAATTGTTATTTCACTCAGTAAGAATTTGTATCTTCACGAATCACGATTTCTACCAGTTGTGTTGATAAAACCTGACAAATAATGTCAGTTTTCATTGCCTGCAAAAGAAAAAAGTCTTGACACCGCTGTATTCAAGTTTTCCTTTGGTAGATGGTGTAAAAATAATGGAGGCCAATGACATGATAATGGTCCAACCCATCTGAAGAACTTCTACCTTCAGCATCCATCCATTCTACAAGAGCTGCTAAAAGCCATTTTATTATTAATTTTCTTTTATTATTATTTTCTATTATCTATTATTTACTCAATGAATGCAGTTTGTAGCATCATTGGATTAGTTGGTGGAACCGAGAGCAGAAAGTGTGTGACAACTTCCACCACAGCAACTGCAACAATCAAACCATTCATTACATCAACATTACTGTTTAAACAGTGATTCATGCTTTCAGGAGTGGAAATGTCCCATTATTCACCAATTCACCAAGTCATCGTGACTCCCATCCTTTCATAAGCTCTGGTTTTCTCATTAGATGTGATTAATTTCTAGTTTGGAAGCATTCTTTTGTCTGTTTGAACCCTCTTGAAACCGGTTCCAGAGCAGAGCCAGATCTTTCTTGGGCCAGAAGTAAGAACCAGCGATGTGAGAGGCTGGGGCCAGGGTTACATCAGAGCAACTGAGAAAACAAAAACAAGTACATCGCTTTTTTAGTGTGTGCTAAGCAAGAAAAGCTGCGTGTGTGATGAAATGGCAGCTGAAGGCGACAGGTTCCTACAGCAGGACAATAGTTGAGATGGCGATGGGCAACCATGGAGAAATCCGCCTGTATACCGCCTGGACTCTTGGAACCTGACATCAAACTGAGGTGTGGACAAAGCAAGGTAACTGAGTTCATCGTCTCCTTTGTGAAACACAGATTTTGTGAAACACACATTTTCAACCGTTTTTCCGTTTAGCTGTACTGTTTCTAACGGTGATATTACAGATCTCGTTGTAGTTACTTCACTAGATAATACATCAACGAGTCCTTCAGTAGAACTTTACCTGTAGAAACGAGACCACAGTCGACTTTGTGAGTACGAGGTGAGCAGAAAAACAAAAAGCTGATGACTGTGAAAATGCTGATGCCCTCAGCCCGAAGGCGGAGCAGAGCCTCACCCGTCACCCGCTAATCGCTCGGTCCAGCTGCACTGGAAGGAACTGGTGCAGCGAAAGGTTAGAGGAGCGGAGTTAGCCCCCAGCCAGGCCCCCCTCACAGCGCACTATAATCAGTTCAGTGTGTGATCATGGTGTTTGGTGTGTGATCACTCAAAAACCCTATTGTGAATGGGGATTGAAAACACCAGGACGCTTATGAGTAATGGGCAGAGAGGGGTCCCTGTTCCCCAGCCCACCTTCTCCATCACGCTCTGCCACAGGCAGGCACAGGGGGAGGGAGGGGGGGGCGGGGGGCAGTACCAGCGGGGGGGTGGGGGAGTCAGCGTTTGATGCTCGCCCCACCTTACCCATGATTCACAGCTGGTCATTTGTTTTGCTTTATGTAGCGCGGCATGAGCACCGCAGCAGCCTTTTCTGATCACCTTAAACATGCACGGGGGGGAGGAGGGGGGGGCAGCAACATCCAGTCACACCCCCCGGCTCCTAATCAGGGAGTCAGGCAGCACCCCCCCCTCCATCCTCCTCCGCCTCCTCCTCCTCGTCCTCACTCCCCTGACCGACCAGAGGAAGGGAATTACATTTCCCCTGGGTGGCCTCGCACTGAGAAACAAGCCCCCACTGGCCTCATGTTGTGGGGTGGGGGGGTGGGGAGGGTGGAGGGGGGTGGGGTGGAGGGGGGTAAGATGAAGATAGCCTGTGGGGTAGATTGAAAAAGTGACAAAATCTTCCCCAAATCGGAGAGGTGACCTAGCCCAGATTGTTTGGCAGATTAAAAGTCTAAGTTTGTGATACTTTTCATTTGTCAGACTACGGTGATTGATTCGTGCTCTAAAGCCTGTTTAAGTGCAGTAGCATCACAGCACGTCACAGGAGGCTGCGTCGCCCGCAATGACATTAATAAGAACACCGAGGTTACAGAGACACTCCCCACACACACACACACACACACACACACACACACACACACACACACACACACACATAGACGTGTGTGTGTGTCCTCCTCTGATGTCTGGAGATCAATGGGTCAATCGGTTATTATCACGGAGTCGATCTACAGTCTGATAATGGTGAGAGTGACTTTACTGTACATGAGACAGGTTGATGTAAAGAAGGAGATAAAGAATCACTCAGTCCATCTCTAACTCCTCTGGACACGACACGTACGATGGGACTGATTAGTATGAATGCAGCATGAGAAGAGCAGAGACACACATGACTGATAATAACATCATGTATGTAAACAGTCACATAGTCATGCTCAAGCTGACGGACTTATGCAGAAATGTCACGCAGAATTATTTATTCTAGTTTGTATGACTATGACTTTAGCTCCTCTGTAGCTCTATTTAGCTCATAATCTAGTTTCTATTCATCTCTCTGACTTTGTCAATATTTATTGTTTACTTTCTATATTTATTCATCTCTTAATCTAGTTTCTATTCACCTCAGTGTCTTTGACAGTCTTTGTATTCATTCTCAGTGTCTGCAGAGTCCTTTCTCTAGCTTCCCTGGAATTATTGGACTTTAAGGATAAATGTTGGTTAAAATTGTCTTTTAACAAGACTGAATTAGTAAAGAACTAGTTTTAAGCTTGACATTGTGTCGGAGCGGTAACATTGACACAGCTCCTCTCTATCAACAGTATTATCTAAATCATGTTATTCCACTAAATCTTTTCTGAAGGCTCCATAAAGACTCTGTCATTTAAATAGGCACTGGATGCCTCTTGCCCGATTCTGTGACCCCGTGAAGGTCACCGTCGGTCTTTGTAGTAAAACTTTATGGGATGAAAGAATCCCCAACTGAGTGGAGACCTTGGTCTGTAATTGCTTGATACCCGTCTGGTTAATACAAGAGGAGGAGAGAGAGAGAAATACCGAGAGGGAGAGAGAGAGAGAGAGAGAGAGAGAGAGAGAGAGAGAAACACCGAGAAGGAGAGAGAGAGAGAGAGAGCGACTGAGGCTCAGACTCAGGAGGATGACGAGTCTCATCTGTGATTTTCACTGATGAGATTGAGTGACATGAGGTTGAATATTCCAGATGATTCAGGCGGAAGCAGCGATCGTGTTTGCCCTCCATTGTTTTTACGTTTGTGTGTGTGTGTGTGTGTGTGTGTGTGCGTGTGTGTGTGTGTGTTGCCACTGATGGGATGGGAGTGCGAGGAGGCTTTTGTTGTCTCTGTGCTCATCGCTGCTCTGTTCTTTATGATCCCGATGTCCCTGGTCTATTCTACACAGAACCAGCGATTGTCTGTACAAACAAAACCTCCCTCCCCAGCGATCACTTTCATTGAGTGTCGGACACTGTATGAAAATATGTACGACGCTTTTCAGGGAAGGAGAGGGCAGCCGTCAACAATACCTTTCGCCTTTTTCAATTCACGGCGCACATCAAAAGACGACGGTGGGGGGAAAAAATGTGGCGGAATTGCCAAGGACTTCACCGTGTTTCCACTCTTTTTTCCTTTATTGTGGCTTTTTGTGTCCTCTTCATAAAGAATAACAATGGCTTATTGTTTCTGTCTCTCGCTGAGAGCCAGGCAGGGACTATCAGAGGAAGAGTAATAGGACGCACAGGTTGGGGCATATGCTGGCGCAGACATGGCCCCTAAACTTCCTCTCCATCATTCCCTCCATTTACCCACCGCTGAGGCACATCTGGGTCCAGGTGGCATCCAAACATGTTGTCAGCATGTTGCGGTAACTGCCTTAATGGCTTGAGTCATTCTAACTGACAAGATGGGAAAACAGACATGGCAGAGTCTCACTCGGCCTCTTTATCTTGTGTTTACCCTCGGCTGTGGGCTGATAACAAAGAGCCGGTCCCTGCAGCAGCCCGGCCCGCCCCCCGCCCAGGTGACTGCCCCCCAGCCTTCATAAAACAGATTCAATCGAGCGGCTTCTGTGCAAATATACAACTGGAAATGAATCGCAGGCGAGTGACATTTTTCTCGTTGTCTCATCGTATTTTCAGAACATTAGTCTATCAAAGTGAAACCGGCCAAGACCGACTTCTCCGTGCAGCTGAGCCTGGTCCAAGTCCAACTGGTCATGTACGTGACTCATGTCATACGTCAGACCAGAGCACGTTCACAGTGTCCTCAGTCATGTGATCATAATGTTGGCCAGTCAAAGTAAAGCCTACCTGTGGTTGCCAGACAAGCATGACACGAAAGAAGGTCTCTGCAGGATTGGGCTGTTAGTCTGTGTTCACACTGACTCATCTGACTCATATCTGATGTTATGGTGACCACAAGCAACCATCGTTAACCCCTGTTTTGTTCTTCATCGTTCTCCTCTCTTCATCAGCTGATGAGAATGTTTTTGGCTCAGACTGAACTATGACTCCAGTACTGACAGACACGCCCTGACATGTGAAGCCTCCATGTTGGCTGCTGTGAACACAGCGTGTTGCTGCACGTGACCAGACAGTTCCCTCTCCGGCCTGATGGCCTCACATTTGCATTATAATGTAAACCTGCAGAGAGATCGAAGTCTTACTGTCACACAGAGACGTTTTCTCGTCCATTTATCAGGGCAAAAACACAGTGGCAGTCGTTGAAATGCACGAGCAAAATAGATGTGGTGGCTTGAAGCTGCTTCAGATAGAAGCATCTGATAAATGGCTAAATGTAAATGTGACATGATGTTAGAATAATATCAACATTTAGCTGCAAGTCTTTTATAATATGCCTGGTCTCTATGTTATTGCAGTGTTTCCAGCCTACTTTTATAAGCCTGTGTGTGTGTGTGTGTGTGTGTGTGTGTGTGTGTGTGTGTGTGTGTGTGTGTGTGTGTGTGTGTGTGTGTGCATCCATTCCCCAAGTGCCTGCATTGTGTCTACATACACACGCAGGTTAATGCCTAAAATTTCTAAAATAAAGGATAAAACTTAGCTCTGGATGAATCTTAATGAGCACAACTCCCAAGATGAGCTCGCAGATTTTTTAATTGACAGCGCAGTCAGCTTGTTGCCTACACACACACACACATTCACACATATATGCACACACACACACACATCAAATAAATTGGCCCTTGCCTCCGGTGAGCTTCCAGTGTTGCGTAAGAGCTTGCAGGTCTCATGCTTAAGAACGAGTATTTTCTCCTAGTAAAAGCTGTGCCATCAGCGGCTGTTTGTGGCGGCGTGCAGAGATGTGATGACCGCAGGAGTTTAGGGATATTATCCGCTCGGAGGACGGACTCGGAGCCGCCATAAGTTACAGTGAGGCGTGCACTTCTGTTTAATTAACGCAGAGCTCGAGCACTCGCCGCTTCATCCGTTAGCCAGACGGGCAGACAGGAGCCCCGTTAATTGGGGATGAGGGAAAAAGAAGGGAAAAAAACAATTAAGCTGAGTAGACGGGTCATGCGTTAAGGTCAACATTTTTCATGGAAACCTCTCGGATCGTCTGCGCCGTGCAGCATGATTAACTTTGTCACAGCTTCATTTTCTGTTTGTGTGTGTCCACATAATGAGTTTAGAGTCAGAGCTATAATTCATATATTCTTAATTTCCGTCTCGGGGCTGGAAACATGATATTTGTCCGACTAGTGAGTGCTGGGAGCAGGCGGCCTGCGGCTGCTGACCCGGGGACTGATGGGCTGACTCCCACCAGGTGATCACAGCTCTATTCTGTGAATTCTCTCTTCTTCTGTCTCGGAGCCGTCCTGAGAATGGCATTGTTTCACAGGGATTAGGTTGAGAAACACAGATTTATGCTGACACACATTCCCTCATCCAGATGATTACGCTGTTACTAATCTATCCAGCGTAGCTCATCGTCACTGTGAAGTTTGTCAATGAAAAAAAAGCAGAAAACCAGAAATAGAAGCTGCGCTTTTTAAACCCGCTACATGACTCACACATGATTATCATCGCTAGGAAACTCTCTAGAAGCTGCTGCTTGACCCGTCGTGCTAACGAGTAGCTTTTTTAATCATTTTCTGTCTCTGCTGTGCGTTGCAGCTTTTGCTGTATATATGTGTGATAATGTGATGAAAATCAGTCCGAGCTGCTGGGAAACCACAAAAACACGCAGGATGTCAAACCAACATTTACAAAAAGGTCAACTCATGTTAACAGGACATCATCAGGGATTCAACATTAGTAATATATTGTCTGTGGAAGCCCCAGCGCTGCTTTTGAGTCACAGCTCAGTCTCAGTGTGTGTGTGTGTGTGTGTGTGTGTGTGTGTGTGTGTGTGTGTGTGTGTGTGTGTGTGTGTGTGTGTGTGTGTGTGTGTGTGTGTGTGCTACTCAGGTAGCAGCAGTAATTGAGCAGGATCAACAGTGATCTGTGACTCATCCGAGTCTGTGACGTTAGAGGATCAAATGCAGGGAAATTAGCGCCGTCAAGAAGCAGCGTTTTGGACTGAGAGTTGTCTCTAATAAAGCAGCGAGCGGATGTGTTTTCACAATGTGTATTCACATTTACTCCCTCAGCTGGAGGAAGTCTGGGGTGTTAAGTCTTCTAGGTTAGAATAATGAACACAATGAGCCGTTTGTGTGTTTGTTTGAGAGCGTTGGTCGTTATTTCATCTGACGTGTGTGAGTTCCCGTGTTTCATGTGATTAACTGTCCAGTGACGCTGTGGTGTCCCGTCCCCTCCTGCAGCAGTCCCTCGTCCTCTGTCTCTTATGTTCCAGAGCAGTCATATTGTTTTGGGAGCCGCAGACAAATAACAAGCTCCATTGTTGGGCTATGATGTGATATGTCTCACTGTCACTGTCTCCTCCAGCGTCCTCGCGTCACACAAAGTGTCTCTGACTGCAACTGGCAGCAATCAAAAACAGCAATTACACAATTAAAAGGATCCACACTAAATCAGAACCGAGAGAGAGCATCACCCCCGTCAGCCCGGCTGAACCGGCCCGTCACTCACATCTTCTCTGGATATTCATCAATAGTGAGATTTTTTTTTTAACTCACAAACAAATGAAAATGTCACAAATCATTTTTTTTTCTTTTACAGTCAAAACAGGAAAAACATCAGGATTTAGTCATCTCCTGAGGTCAGTGGGTGAAGAAATGTAAAATCATGGCTGAAATGAAAAGATAGATCAGTCGTTTTATGAGGATTGTGCTAAAAATGTACGTTACCCGAGGAATTGGAGATTAAGTTGAAACGTGAGGCCCCTGCACAATCCTTGTTTTAACTTGTCATCTCTGATTTACTCTTGCAGACGGAATATTAAGTATGTTCTTTTAAACACAAGAGGAAGGAGGGAAAGCAAAAAAAGCAGCAGAGAAAGGGAATTAATCCGCTTGGCTTTATTTTGATAATGTTTTAGAGCTACGCCTGCCCAAATCCATCGGCAGAGCTGTTCTACTTTCTCCTCCACAGACAAGCCAATTCTTAATCCCAATTCATCTAATTGTACCTCAGAGTGCTAATAAATATTGTTATGAATTATTCAGGCTCTGAGTGGGCTGATGACACAGAAACGGGTGCAGTGAGCAGAATTCAAAGCACTTCAAATTGGAAATGGGAAAGTGCACTAAATTCTCTCAGAATCTGAATTAATGAAAGTTACATGGAAAATGAATAGTGTGGGGACCTTCTCCACGCGATTATTATTGTTCTAATGGAGACGTTAGTGCCTCTGTCCACAGCAAGGCAAGCAGATATAAAAGGTAAGTGGCATTAAACCCTAATGTTGTCCATGATGATAAACAGCCCAGCATTACCACGCCTCAAATTTACCTGGGTGCTCATGTGACCAGAGGACGTTCCAGTAATCTGTCCATGCTGCACCTGGCCCTCCTGTCTGCTGTTTCACTGCTGCTTTAATGCTCCCATCCTTTAATTTGCTGCCACGGATTCTGTATGTTTTAGAAATGTCATCCATGTTCGGCACATCTGGAGCTTTTACAACCTGATTCATGAGACGAGGTCCCCAGGGAGCAGGGAGGGGGGATCGGGCTGCAGCTTCAGCAGCGGCAAGCAGCAGCTACTAGCAGCGGCTACAAGCAGCAGCTACAAGCAGCAGCGGCTAGCAGCAGCTACAAGCAGCAACAGCTACTAGCAGCAGCTACTAGCAGCAGCAGCTACAAGTAGCAGCAGCTAGGAGCAGAGCTAGGAGCAGCAGACGCTTGGAGGCTGTCTGGCTGCTCTTCTTCTATGAGCTCCACTAATGGCCGCGGCTCAGACCAGGCCTCATTAAGGCGCTCTGACACCAGGAAGCGGGGCTGGCGGTAGGCGTGATTAGATTAAAAGTTCAGACAAGCCTTTGGTCTGTGTAATTTGTGGGGCTCCGGTGATACACAAATAAACAAAACGCTAGAGCACTTTAGAAACAGCCCCCTTAATTAGCTCGTTGGGACTTGGGTAAGCAATACCAACGCCATGGCCTTGAGCTTGGAAAGTAGCTGCTGGTAAGGGGGGGGGGGGGCTGGGGGGGCTGTTTATTCACCGTGTGGTCATGTTTGTGTGAGTGTTGTTTTTCGGAGCCGGCCGGAGGTCAGGGGAAGCAGCAGCTCGGCTCCACGCTGCTGGTCTGGGGCTGGGATGGAGATGCTCCACAGCTGTTTGGACGCTCTCTGGACCTTGACTAATGAGTTGTGGAGCGGGCTGGTACCTCGCCGGTCGGTGACATCCTCGCTCCGACCAGTCAACTGTTTCAAAGTGTTTTCTGACTCAAACAGCACCTGCCCCGCTCAGCTGTTGCTGATAACAGCTGGCGGGCCAACATGTGGACGCTCCATCAGGACACGGTCGCAGCGAGACGCTCAGGCTCCACCACGACCAGCACCACATCAGCCCTGTCCACATCTGCAGAAACTGGCAGACAGTACTGAGTTCCTATGACAGCTGCTCAAGGAATATTTCTACAATGGCCTCTTGCTGATGCTTCCATTTAGGGGTGTATGACCTACCTTAAAATCTACTCCCATGACAATATAACAGGATTGTTTTAGAAACAAATCAAGAAAACCGCCCATGTTACGTTTCCATCTCAGTGCCAAGCAAAAATGGCATTTCTATAAGTAAGTAAGTTCAACTGTTACTGTGCCTGCAGGCGTTTACACTGACGCTCCATCCCATAATAACCCTGGTACCATGTGGTCCTGCTCCATCCCATAATAACCCTGGTACCATGTGGTCCTGCTCCATCCCATAATAACCCTGGTACCATGTGGTCCTGCTCCATCCCATAATAACCCTGGTACCATGTGGTCCTGCTCCATCCCATAATAACCCTGGTACCATGTGGTCCTGGTCCTCCACTCTGAGGAAGATGGACGTCCAGAACATAGTTTTCTTAGATCTTTGAATCAGATGTAGAAACAGTTGAGTCTCCTCCTCTGTCCATCTGGTCTGAAGGGAACTGGTCATGTGACCCCTACGTCAGGTCACGTGACCTGGAGATGTGAACAAAGTGTTTCCATCACACTCTGCTCCTCTGCTCAGGAGAGGAGCAGAGGAGCGTCTTCTGTTCAGTGGTGCCGCATTCAGTGCCTGACGACAATGTGAAAAACAAAACAAACCAAACAAACACAAGAAAATAAAAAAGAAGCAACCTCGGCCGTCCAGGTAATGGTGCGTGTGGTTCCAATGCTGATTGGACCTGGTCTGGTGTGGGACTGGTTCCAGTGCTGACTGGACCTGGTCTGGTGCCTGACTGGTTCCAGTGCTGATTGGACCTGGTCTGGTGCCTGACTGGTTCCAGTGCTGACTGGACCTGGTCTGGTGTCAGACTGGTTCCAGTGCTGACTGGACCTGGTCTGGTGTCAGACTGGTTCCAGTGCTGACTGGACCTGGTCTGGTGTGGGACTGGTTCTGCCCGTCCTTCCTGTCCTGCTGTCCTGGATGACAGCCGTCCCTGTCCAGATGGAGTCTGCTAACCCCTCTGATAAAGTAAAGCTGGAGCGGCTTTTTTCTGCTGGGAGCAGTCAGTAAACATTATTATTGGAGCTGCGTGAAAGCTTATCTGATTGATGGATCATGCATGAGTAATGTTGACACATGAGTGATGGATAGTGTTAATATCTTTGAAAACACCCCCCCCACCTAAAACAGACAGCAGCAGGCTGCAGCACTCCTACACTTATTTTCCATCTACCAGTTAACTTCCATTTATCATCCCATTTGTCAAAATGTGCACGCAAGATGTATTTTTACTCCCTTTTTTTTATTATTTATTTTTTCCTCCCTCTGCCCGGTCGATAAAAGTTTTCCCATGTGGTGATTCGAAGCCGATAGGTAATCAGATTTAAGTGATTTTCCAAACCTTTAACATTTAGGCTTTAAAATTGTCATTTCAGAGCAGCTGTCAGAAGAGAAGGGAAGGTGTGTGTGTGTGTGTGTGTGTGTGTGTGTGTGTGTGTGTGTGTGTGTGTGTGTGTGTGTGTGTGTGTGTGTGTGTGTGTGTGTGTGTGTCTTGTCAAGGCTTCAACACCACAGTATCTAAGACCAAGTTCTCACTGCAGGTGTTGGAGCTCCATCCCAGTCTTCTGCTGAGATTTTTCATCATTTTTGTTTTTGTTTGTTCTCATTTAAACACAGATAAAACAACAGCTACAATAATAAAAATAATAATGTTTTTTGGGGGAAGTTGTTCACAGTATAATTGCAAACTGACACCATCAGAATAGTGAATAGGTGAATGGTCTGTGGCCCTGAAGTGATCTGAGGGGATTGCATGATTGTCATAAAAACATCAGATTGAAATGTTCTTAACATCAGATTCACTTCTTCTGTTTTGTTTCTGGCCAAAATAGACATCAAATGAGTTGCTGTTAAATCCTTGTAAGCAGCTGGGATGAGTGTGATTCCCAGTGCATCTGAAGGCTGATGGTTTAAACCATGTTTGCTCCTTTTTAAAGTCAAAACTACAGCCTTTTTTTATTGTTTTTACAGAAGTTCAGGGGAGTTCACGTTATCACAGGTCAAAAGGAACGAGTCAAATTAAAGCAAATAGAAAGAGCAACTAGCCACATTATCAACAAACAAACAAACAAACAAACAAACACGTGAGCCACACCGAGGTTCCTCCTGAGCAGACGGTCGAGCTGCAGAGGTTCCCGAGGCCGCGGGCCGAGTCTCCTCCTGAGGAAGGGTGGGGGAAAGGAGTGGGAGAGCGAAGGCTGCACCACCTGCCCATGTCTTATTTATGGCTGGGCCAGTCAGAGAGGAGCAGGACGCCGCCCGGCCACGCCACCTCTGCCGAGGCGAGGAGGACCTGGGACCAGACGGAGATGTTGGGGGAGCGCAGGTAACAGGTGGGAGCCCAGGTAACGAGGTGGGAACCCAGGTAACGAGGTGGGAGCGGAGGGAACGAGGTGGGAGCGGAGGGAACGGGCTCGGATCCTGGAGCTTGGCTTGATATTCCAGCAGCAGAGAATCTCTGTGCTGACAAAGTGGGTGAAGCCGACAATCGTGGTCTTCCTCGTTCACCGTGATACAACTTTAATGAGCTGCCGCCAGATGAAAATTAAACGTGGAAACATCTCGTTGGAGAAATGAATCACCTCCCCGTGCTGCTCTGTAATGGCAACAGCAGGAAATAAGAGTCCGGCCGGAGCCCAGAATGTAAATTATACACGTTGAGAAGCGAGCTCAGCTCAGAGCTGCAGGCCTGAGACAAGACGGACCAGCCGCCGCGCTCAGTCCTTTGTTGTGAAGTTGCTGCTGAGCAAAAGTTCAAGTACGCTGTGATTCTGCTCTGAGGCTTCTCCTACTCCGAGAAACCTCACAAACACAAAGTCCAAAGAGTGTGAGCAGTGTGTGTGTGTGTGTGTGTGTGTGTGTGTGTGTGTGTGTGTGAGCTGTCCTCTCAGGGTCAGACAGGATGAACGCTGGCGCTCAGACGTCCTCTCACGTCTGCAGCTCTGCTGGAGTTGTCGGTGCAGCTCGTCCTTATAATAACGTTGCAAATGGATGATTTTAGTGTTTGTATGTGGGCCGGACGAGGCAGATGGAACAAGCTAATAGCAAAATCTTGCAAAAGTCATCTTTTCTCGTCCTCAGATGAATGTTTTTATGCACGGGCGTCAGAAATAAATTAAAATCGTAATAAGAATAATAATACGACGGCGGATTGTGAGGAATACACGGCGACAACAGATTGAGGTGATGAAAACAAACAAGCGTGAGGACATGAAAGCAGAAACCTCATTCTCCATCTCTGACCACTCTGATAATTATTGTCATATTGATTATGGAGCATCAAAGCCGCCGTGTTGCTGTGGAGCGGCCTGACGTGACTCGACGTGCAAACAGCAGCAGCACCAGCACCTCCTCCCAGCGCCTCCTCCCAACGCCTCCTCCCAGCGCCTCCTCCCAGCACCTCCTCCCAGTGCCTCCTCCCAGCGCCTCCTCCCAGCGCCTCCTCCCAATGCCTCCTCCCAGCGCCTCCTCCCAGCGCCTCCTCCCAGCGCCTCCTCCCAGCGCCTCCTCCCAGCACCTCCTCCCAGCGCCTCCTCCCAGCGCCTCTCCTGGTCAGAGCACATCCAGGCTTTTAACTTGACAGAGATAAAACATCTCCTTTTAATGAGGCTCGCGTTGCGTGCCAGACAACACATTATGAAAACTGCGGCGGATAAATTTAATCTGTCGATTTGTGCGTCTTCTCTGGAAACGACGCGCTCCAATTAAAGCCAAAACCATCGACCCACCAGGCCCCCGACGCTGGCAGCACACAGCAGACGTGAGGCTGAGACCCCGACACCGTTCAGCCGCTAGCTTCTGTTTGGAAACTGAGACAAACAAAACGGAGAAAGAAAAGCACAGAAAAGAAAAGAAAAAGGTTCAAGTCCAGTATTCAAATGTCTGATCCGATGTCACGTCAAAAGCTTAAAGATGCAGAGCTGTCAATCAAGGTTTATGGAATTAAAACTGCATTTGATAAATGTGTTTCTAGTGAATGGGAGAAACAAACAAAAGAAAGCCACTGAATTAGAAATGTTAAAGACAGGGGAGCCAGGCAGAGTGATGGACATTTACAGAATTGAGAAAACAATTCCTGCGAGCTATAAATCAGAACAACTTGTCTCACGCTGGGGAAAATGGGCTCAGTTTGTGAATTTCCAGAGGCTCGATTTTATTTTTACAATTGGTTCGTAATGATGCAAAAAGAGCACAGCAAAAGTCTACACGATTCTTTTTTCAGTATAACTGCGACAATTATTTGCTTTTTATTTTCTTCTCTGGAGCTGATGTGCTTTTCTGAAAAGGATCATGTTCACGGGGACAAGTATAAAACGCTTTTTTTACCTCGATTTCTTTAAGTAACTTTAGTCACAGATGCACAAACATCCAGTCCTTATTCATGTTTTCAGCTAAAGAACGTGTCACGTCAAGAACATAATGTGAGCAGCAGGAGAGACAGCCAGTCAGAGTGAAGCCCACTGAACAGGCGGTTGCCAGATAAGCATGAAACGGCACCAGATCTTTGCAGAAACACATCTTTAAACTCTCATGCATTTCACCTGAAGACACATGAAGTAACTTGTCACATAAAATATAAGTTCAGTCATGAAAAGTGACAAAGTCAGGTGATGATGCCATGAGTGACAGCTGGGATGGCCAATCAGAGTAAATCCTGTGGGTACGTGTGATTGCCAGATCAGCATGGAAGGAGCCAGATCTGTAACAAAGAGAATGTTTAAAGGGCTAATAGACTCAGAGGAATCTGGGGTGGAGCCAGAGTTCATAGCTTCTATGTTAATGCCAGAACCAAGGAAAAACTGTGTAAAAAATGTATGAAATTAAATGTGAAAATTAATCACAGTTAATGAATGTAAGGCACGACATGACTCTCAAGTCCGTTCTAGTTCTGTGATTTCTGCCTCCTACTTTGTGTGTGTGCGTGTGTGTGTGCGTGTGTGTGTGTGTGTGTGGGTGAGGGGCTCAGGCCACACAGTCGGTCCGGACACCGTGGTCCGAGAACATCCACCACCTCTGCTGCTTCCCACCAAACACACTTCCCCTGGAGACAAACCTCAAAGTCCTGTTATACAACACACACACACACACACACACACGCACACACACACACACACACACACACACACACACACACACACAGACACTGTGCGTGTTTCCACGGGGGCACTGTGTTTACAGTAGATACAGTACACACACACACACACGTACATATTTATATCTAAAGATAAGCACACAGAGCAGCTCACACTCATCTCAGGAAGTACAGAGTAGGAGGACAGGCCCCGTATCTGTGCTCTCCCCTCGTCCTGTCACTGTGCTGGATCCGGGCCTTGTGTTTGGCCTCCTACATGCCCGCAGGCCAACTCCTACAGGCCGGATTTACCCAGCAGGTTCCCTCCCACCAGGATCCCGCTCTGAATCATTAACTCTTACACAGGCTTTTCCACACTGTCAGCGGCTGACAGAGCTAAACCCGGCTAATGCATAACGCAGAGGTCACTGTCAGTTTTAGTCTGAAGTTTTGCACAACTCGTACCTTCCCCAGATTGTTCTTCTGACAGAGAGAAGCCTCTGTTTTTTTTTCCTTTTTTTTATGCCTCTCTGGGTTTCCACTTCCTCAAAAGCAATAGATTCTTCTCCACCTGCAGAATAATCTCCTGGTGAAGATGCACAGATTCCTGCAAAAGCTGAAACTCTCTGCAGGCAGGCGGCAGTGAAATCGCTGGTTGAGGTAAACTTTAATGGGCAGAGCCTAATAACCACCATTTCTACTGAGTGCGTTTTACCAAAGTGCTGAGGATATGAAACGGCTTCATTATACAGTATTATCTTCTCTCTTTTTTTTACATTCCACCTGGGTATAAAAGTAGTTTTTTGAAAAGCGTATCTTTTGGCCTTTGCCTCCGTGATTTTACTCTGGGATAATGAGATTATTCTCTGCCTGGCGCTGACCTCTAACCGATCACCACAGCTTTGTTATCTTCTTTATTTTATTTTCCTGCCGTTGAGATGGTTTGCTGTGGTGCTCATCCGCCTTTTTCGCAGCAAACATTTTGATTTGTCACAGCAAGAAAGACGCAGTAGTGACGTTGTGAGTTGGTTGGAGGAGGCCGGGTGCAGCTGTGCTGGTCTCTGTCAGGCCGCTAGCAGCTCGCAGAGCGCCCTGGTTCTGGGACAGACGTAATAAACTCTGCGCTAACTGCGCCTCGCAGCTGCCACCGCTCGGGGTTCGCAGCGACAGATGCACCGATGAGTTTGTTATTTGGGCAAATTCTGCAACAGAAAAAGTGGGAACATGAGAGCAAACAGTCTGATTATCGGCCTCTCCAGGAAACGTTGTCGATAAGTGGAACTCCAGTCTGTCGTCTCACCCTTGAGACAATGACTTGACCTTCAAAGAGAAGCCGGTGACAGGAGCGGAGATTAGAGCGGCTAAGAGACTAAAAAATGAACACTGTCAGCACACGCAGACTCCAAACACCTCAGTCTGCAGACTCTCTACCACATCTGATGTTTTCTTGATTGTAACAAGCGTCAGAGAATAATAAACCAGGTTGATGCAGGTCCTCTGCCCTGGATGAATGAGAGCTGTCCCGGACATGTTTGGTTGTACAGTGGAGGAATGAGCAAACTGCTCCAGGTTAAAACCAGACACCCAACAGTCTCCCAGCTCCATGGCTTATTACACATACAAGTAATTATGCTAATTAATACACTACCATGTTATCTGCTCTGTATTTGCATTCATTTAGTGAATTAAAAGGTGTCGATGTAACTTTCTGGCCGGTAAACGAGCCGGCCTCCGCTCTGACACACGGAGGCTCCCGGACGTCATAATGAGTCCGGACAGGATCAATAGAGCTCCAGCCGCTGTGATTGATGATGACCCGGAGCTCTGTACCTCACTTTGTGATCCACTTATAGTAACATACACATTAGCATGTCTTCTTTAACGAAGGAACAGAAAAAACAAGGCGCAGCTCTCCAGGGACTGTTGTCTAATTTTTTCCTGTCGTGCTTGATTGGGCTCGGTGGCGTCCTAGTAGCCCATTCCAGTCACCATCAACTAGCTGCCGCACTCTGGGGCCTCCAGACCTGACTTAATCAGACCAGATATACATAAATAGCAGGTCGGCCATATGGTTCTGCCGTGACGGCGAGTTCCTCATTACATCCTGCGTGCAGCTCCCTTCACTGCTGCAGTGAAATAAATAATAAACAGCTGCGGCGCCGCCACAAAGTATAGGAGGCTGTAGGGGCCGAAGACGCAGCGTCCATACGTGCAGCACACCTCAGGCAGGCGCCTGCAGCAAGGCAGCGCCTGCCATATGCACCGGGCTCCAGGTCAGAGCCGAGCTGGATTCACAACATGTCATTTAGTCATAGCAGCTCTGTGGCTGACAAGCAGGTTGGTGATAGTGGTGCTGGCTGTTTGTGTGTGTGTGTGTGTGTGTAAAGGGCTGGGGGGGGGGGGGGGGTTGTGTCAGAAGCAGAGTAATGGAGCACTTGAATTATGTACTTCAGCTCTTTTACTTATGGCTGCCACCTGCTGTATAGTTTGCTGCAGTAACTGGTGTTTGTTTCTCACCTGTAAGTTACAGGTAACGACTGGGAAGTGGGAAGTTACACCAAGGTGTGGGAATGCCAGGGATTCTGATAGCAGGGCGTAAACAAGCGTGGCGAACCATGTTACACTTCTGTTTCACCCCAATCACCAAAGACACCATACACATTCACTGACACTACTAGCGACTAGCTGAGCGCTAGCTAACAAACTAGTCAATTGTTCTAGGTAACGAGTGAGAAGTCACAGCTTTGACTGCCGTTCCATTGACCTCTCATTGGTAGGATGTCAGAAAAACACAAGTTATGGTTGTCTGGACGAACCAGAACTAGCCCAGTGGCTAATAGCAACATTGCTACAACACTTAATCTATAAAAAATCAAATCAATCAAACATACAAAACTGAACCGACTGTCCTATCAACAACACATACAAAACAATAGCATCCTTGAAGTTGACAGCCAGAAGTAAATGACCTGTAAAGTGGAAGTACGTCACATCACATTGTGCAAGTGGTCCATTGTAGCCTATTAAACCAGCAGTTCAGCAGCCGGGGTGGGGAAGCGGCCCTCGCTGGTTAATAGTTAATGAGAGCGGGTCGTTGGGAGACTCTGAGCTTTCCAAGGTCTGGACAGCGAAGCAGCGGAGGCAGCAGGAGCCGCGAGCACTCAGGGCTCAGATTGAGAGCCAAACCGAGAGGTCTAATGGCTTTGTTAAGGCAGGCCGGCCTGCTCTTCATCCTCTTCAGATGCTTTACTCTCACAATCAGACAGAAAACAAGCGTAGCAGCCGCACCTCTACACCCCCCCACCTCGGGCCTCATCTCCCGCCCTGTCCCACAGCCAGATTTACAGCCGCCTCCATCGCCGCGGCAACTTGTTCCCTCTGAATTTTTTTTTGTCTCGTTGTTCATCATTTTTCCATTTTTCAGGCCCGCACGCGTCAAGCTCATAATTCAGGATCGCCAGATACCTTGTCATTCAGCCATTTCCCCCGGGGAAAATAAAGGGGCTGTTTTTTGGAGTGGGGGGGTGGAGGATGGGGGTGGGGGGGTCGGCTGTGGGAATGAAACCCGGAGGCTTTTACACACAGACGCTTACAAGGGTGCGGCTGTCGTGCTCCTCCATCCACGACCACAGCTGGGGGGAGTGATAAGTGAGGAAGAATCAAGGGCACATTAGTCTGCAGAGAGAGAGAGAGAGAGAGAGAGAGAGAGAGAGAGAGAGAGGGAGGGAGAGAGGGAGAGAGAGAGAGAGGGAGGGAGAGAGAGAGAGAGAGAGAGAGAGAGAGAGAGAGAGAGAGAGAGAGAGAGAGAGAGAGAGAGAGAGAGAGAGAAAGAGGAGCCAAACAGTAGGAAGCCATTATTACTACAGGTGTTTTGCTAATGCATAAAGTGGCCATTATCTGAGCTCGGCTGCCACACTTCTCCCTTCGGTTCAGAGGTGTTTATTGGTTTATTAGGATCCACACTGACTCCACTGTACCAATTTAACGCGACGGAATTGAAATAGAGTGAGATATTAGTGTTGTCTGCAGGAGAACTGTGTCATGTATCCTGTTAATGTTGTTTCATTTACGAGCCAGGGCTCAGACGTCCGGGGCGGCCCCCTGCGGAGGCGGGGGGTTCAGGAGCGGGCGGACTCCGCCTGAGCTCCACCTGAGCTCCACCTGAGGGCCGCGGCTCGCTGTGATGGGGGCCGAGGCGGCCGGGGCGGCCATGGCGGCGGCCCCGCTCCTCTCTTTACGTTCCGCATGAATCTGCGCGTGCATACGCCATCATGGAAGCGGCTTTGTGTGGCTGTAGCTCGTCGGCTGTGAGAAAAGACAGAGATTGGGTGAGAGCTGCAGAGAGACTCTCCAGGGTTTAGAGAGAATGCTCATTAAGGCCTCCTATAGCACAGCCAGCTCATTCCTCACAGTCCCAGCGGCCGGCTCTACTACGCTCTGCTTCCTCACCACATCCTCTCCCCTCTATTTATCTGCTCTCCTCTATTTCTGTCTCTTTCTCCCTCCCCGTCTGCGTCTCACCTGCTTCCCTCCGCTCCTCTCCTCCACCTGCCATTCCGAGGCTCAAACAGCAGATGTTTTTTCTGCCGTCTCCTCGACGCCGATGTGACGGCTCGCATAAGTGCCGACTGCTTTAGCAAATTACAAATAAAGCAAATACAGTCTGGCTGAAAGTTTCGCCGGGTGGGAAACGTTCGGTTTGTCTCGCTCGCTACCTACTGTTTACGTTCTGGGCCGTAATTGGGCTTCACTTCCCTCCTGCGTCAGTTTTACATGTCGACAGCAACAGAGAGCAGCTGCGACTGATGATTTAGATGTGTTCTGTGAGGAGGAACCTCTCTATACCAGCCTGGTGTGTTTGTACCCGGCTGTGTGTGGCGTGGGGAGGGCGGAGGTGCTGAACAGGTGGAGCCATCAGTTTGCGAGCGTCGCTCTGAAAGCTCTGGAAGCGCGCTGCTGTTTAAGAGACAGTTTTATATTTAACTCGCTCGTTTTGGATGTTCTCTCCTCTCACAATTAGGAGCGGAGCTCTTCTTTGTTTCTGCCTCATTTCCTGGTTTGAAGTTAATGAGGTTATTGTAATAATGCAGGAATAGCTTTTAAAGGATAACAGCCGTTTGAGTTTAGCCTCGTTTTCTTTTTTTTTCTTACCCTAAAGAGCAAAAAAACCCCCCACACACATAGTAGTTCTCTCTATGTGACAGAGGCGATGCCTCAGTGCCGCAGACGTGTTTATTTTTAATTGTTAAAAACACTCAGAAGAGCCAGACTGCGCTGAGCGGCACATTCCATCACTGTGATCCCAGAAAACGAAGGTTTGGCTCTGGATGCGGTCTGAGCAGCAGCAGCAGCAGCAGCTCTGGTGGATGTGGAGTCTCTCCGTGCTGGGGACACTGGTTTGTATTTACTGCAGTGTGACGAGTTAAACGAAACACATCACGCTGGTCGCCTCCGTCGTAATGAAGCACTGTGTCACCATCACAGCGTCTGTCTGCTTCCAGACGCCTTGGGAGATGTGACAGAACAAACAGGCTGACTGCCTTTACATGGACTCCAATAATCTCAATATTGACCTCATTCTACACAATGGCAGCGATTGGATTATGGTGTCAACATGTTGCATATAGAATATCTTCTTTGCCTATATCGTTCAGTATCGTCTCCTCCATTGTTTTCCTCTTTTTGTCCCATAATGGAGATGTTTATTGTGTGTAAGCTGTTCACATGTCTGCAAACCCCGACTAAGACTGGACTCCACATGTCTGATCCTGAGTAATGCTTATTCCATAGATAGACAGATAGGTGTCTATGATGTATTGATCCATCTGGGAGGTTCCCATTGGGAAAGTCAAGTGGAAGTGAAGGAATCAGCTCAGACTCTAATGTAAAAACCTCAAGCTCTAAGCTAATCTACCACACCAGCGTCTAAGGCAGCCAGCACGGCTGCTCTGAGGTGAAACAGAGCAGCAGAGGAGAGAAGGTCGTTTGTGACGACCGCAGTCAGGTTGTTACAAATCTCTGACTCTCCTCTCATTCTGCTTAAGATCAGACTATTGTAAACGTAACAACAATTTTTTTTTTTCAAAATCTTTTTGCTTTTGATTCCAAAAATGAATGGAACTGGTGTGAACCTCATGCATAGGCTTTGTTAAGCCTATGCAAACATGTAGACGGTGTGTGTGTGTGCAGGTGCGTGCATGTGTGTGTGTGTGTGTGTGTGTGTGTGCATGGCGGTGTGTTCAGATGAGTGCTAGTGACGTTATCTGTCACGCAGACAGGCAGCCCGCTGTCGGCTTGATTACCGCTGGCCAGCCAAACGCTTGACCCGCGAGCGGTGGAGGCCCCGCCGGTGGCAGCGGCGGGAGCATTATCTACCTCCACCCCTGCCTGTGTATAATGGCCGCACCGTGTGATCGATGGCCTGTGTACCTGTGGAGCCCAGCAGCTACAAAGCCAGACACACACACACACACACACACACTTATACAACCAAGCAGCTCTCATAAAGGCCAGGAGACACACTGCGCTCCTCAGGAAACACCTCCAAGTCACACCCTGACACATGGATCCATTATACAGGCTTGACTAGCTGTATGGTATATTCATCATCTTGTCCAAACACGCTGCACTCGGCTTTTGTTTTGGTTTTAGACTTTGTTTATTGGCATTGGAAGAATAAATGGTACAATGGTGCCATTGCACGCTTATTGAATGTGCGCTAATGTGTGGTAAATTTATCCTGGAAAGAAAATGTAAAATGTGTCAGTAAAGATTTTGGCTGACCTCAGACTAATAGAACGACTCAGACATTAAAATAAGAAAAAAAAGGAAAGAAAAGTTCCACTCCAGTGTGTTTTAATTTTAATTTGTTTAAGTATGCAGGGAACGTCTGATCGAATTAGGTTGCACTGCCAGCAGGGGGCGATAGTCAAGAACATTTTCAGCATCAATGGCATCAAACTGCATGAAATATGTAGTGCAGATAAAGTTCCTTCAAAACAGTTGTTTTGGTACTTCAACATCAACACTTCAAAATCTCCTTGATCTGTTTCTCCATGCTTTTATTTTGAAAGGATACTGCTTGTTTATCACCGCTAACCTGAGCGTTTTTGCTCCCAGCTGAACTGCCTCGTGTATTTTTTCGAGTGTGGAACATTTATTGACCATCATGTAAACAGACGCTCAGATTCCAGAAAGCGTTTCTCTATTCTCCAACGACCTTGTTGGACTTAACCAGAACCCGGACGCCTGCATGTTCGACCTCAGCAGAGGAGGAGGAAGAATGAAAGAGCAGCGGCTGTGTGCGTTTTGACTCCACGTGTTGAGGGACGTTTCTCTGATTTGAATTCCTCCTGATGTGAGAAGAACTCTATCAATGGTGCTGTGGTTTGATGACACATCCATTAAGAAACGGAGCAATCACAGCCAGCGCTGCCCCGAGAAGTCTATATATAAATCAAGTCCCCCACGCACACCTGTGTTCCCTGCGCCACTCTGTTCCTGTCCATCTCCTCCATAAACAAAATCCCTCCTGCCTGATCTTTTCAAAACTCCCCGTTTGTCCTTTGGAGAGCCAAGGTTACCATGTCCATCGCTCCCTCCCGCCGCAGCAGAGATCTGTCAACAAACTTCTGAAGACTTTCACACTTGGCAAACTTAAAGAGGAGCCGGGTCGTCCCAGGAGGTAATCAAGCTCCTTCTCCTGCAACCGGTATCTTTAAACAGAATAGATAAAGGAGGAGCGGGTCATGCAGGAGAGCTCAGGTACTCAGGCAGGAAAGTTCAGTGTATTGATGTGCTGCAAAGGGCTGCTGCTTCACAGAGAGAGGAGCCCATCAGACCCCAGGCTTGATACCTGCACAGGTAGCCCGAAGGGAGCGGCTCTGTCTGCCCAGAGAAGCTGCTTATATTCATGCATAAATAAGAAAAGAAAAGATGAGTCCCTCTTTCTGTCATTTTTGGCGCTCTTTCTTTGTCTTATCGGCAAGAACCTTCTCTCACCCTCAACTTTTGTGGAAAACAAGAAGAAGAAGAAGAAGGAGAAGAAGGAGGAGAAAAAGGAACGCACGGATAAATGACTGTCTTCTTCACTGGAGACTAATGATCCACTGGTGTCTTTCAGTCTTGGCACTGAAAGTGGAGAAGAGCTTTGATGATGGAGGATTGCGGCTGACAGATAAAAGCTGGATGCCCCCCCCACACACACGACTCCTCACCCTCCTCACCCTCCTCACCCTCCTCACCCGCCTCACCCGCCTCACCCGCCCACCCAAGAAATGCTCCCCATCTCTCATACAGTGGTGTGCTCACTGTTATCGCTATGGAAACCCATTGTTATTTTATTTCGTCTTTACCACAAAAGTTCAAGCTGAAGGCTCCGATGGAGGCTCTCACTGCACCTCCTCTCCTTCACTCCTTCACTCCCTCACTCCCTCACTCCTTCACTCCTTCACTCCCTCACTCCTTCACTCCCTCACTCCTTCACTCCTTCACTCCTTCACTCCTTCACTCCTTCACTCACTCACTCCTTCACTCCTTCACTCACTCACTCCTTCACTCCCTCACTCCTTCACTCCCTCACTCCCTCACTCCCTCACTCCCTCACTCCTTCACTCCCTCACTCCTTCACTCCCTCACTCCTTCACTCCTTCACTCCCTCACTCCCTCACTCCTTCACTCCCTCACTCCTTCACTCCTTCACTCCTTCACTCCCTCGCTCCTTCACTCCTTCACTCCTTCACTCCTTCACTCCTTCACTCCCTCACTCCTTCACTCCTTCACTCCTTCACTCCCTCACTCCTTCACTCCCTCACTCCCTCACTCCTTCACTCCTTCACTCCTTCACTCCAGTCCTTCACTCCTTCACTCCCTCACTCCTTCACTCCTTCACTCCTTCACTCCTTCACTCCCTCACTCCTTCACTCCTTCACTCCTTCACTCCCTCACTCCTTCACTCCCTCACTCCTTCACTCCAGTCCTTCACTCCTTCACTCCCTCACTCCCTCACTCCTTCACTCCTTCACTCACTCACTCCTTCACTCCCTCACTCCTTCACTCCCTCACGCCTTCACTCCTTCACTCACTCACTCCTTCACTCCCTCACTCCTTCACTCCTTCACTCCTTCACTCCTGCACTCCTTCACTCCTTCACTCCTTCACTCACTCACTCCTTCACTCCCTCACTCCTTCACTCCTTCACTCCCTCACTCCCTCACTCCCTCACTCCTTCACTCCCTCACCCCTTCACTCCTTCACTCACTCACTCCTTCACTCCCTCACTCCTTCACTCCTTCACTCCTTCACTCCTGCACTCCTTCACTCACTCACTCCTTCACTCCCTCACTCCTTCACTCCTTCACTCCTTCACTCCTGCACTCCTTCACTCTCTCACTCCTTCACTCCTTCACTCCTGCACTCCTTCACTCCCTCACTCCTGCACTCCTTCACTCCAGTCCTTCACTCCTTCACTCCTTCACTCCTTCACTCCTTCACCCCTTCGTCTGGACCCTCCATGGTTCCAGCCTCAGCCCTGTGATGCCTCAGAAGTCATGGAGCAGCGTTGTCCTCCTCCGTCGTGGTGGCCGTCTCTGCGCTGCTCGTCCTCCGTTCAGCTCCGCAGATAAACAGCAGCATGAACACGGCGACACAATTACACAATTAAAGGTCACAATATTGACTGCTCAAAGTGAGGAGGAGAAACCCTGCCAGACTGAACGCGCTGATTTTTGCATTCTCTGCACTGACTCCATTACCTCCCTCTATACTTGACTGCCTTGAATAAAACTGTTGGTGCTTTAAAGCGAGCTTTGTGCAAATTCCAATGCATTATTTAGTAAATTTCTGTTCGGAGCTATTAAGGAGGTAGAAAGAACTCGAACTCCCTGAGAAAATGTGGCTGTTTTCAAGCTCTTTTTTTTTCCTCGCCTTCCCCACTCCTCACTTTTTCATCCAAGCACAATTTGATTTGACTTGATTTGATTTGAGCCCTGCCACTTTCAGTTTGAATAAGGTAACCAAGAGTTATTTGCTAGGAGAGACAAGGGCCTCAACGGCCGGGAGGTTTGATGAATTTTCACACTGCTTAAAAATTCTAACTTTGCTTTATTCAAATGGAACACATGACTACAAAGACCTGGTGTTTGATGAGGTGTATGAGATGTAAATGTCGAATGGAGCCTCTCCACTTATCTGCCCCGCGCCGAGGAAGGTGCCCGGCATCGTAATCATCTGATCTGAATAGATTCAAAGCGTGCTCCTTTTTGTGAATGAGTGCTGCTCCATTGCTTTGACGGGGGAGGCGGCGAGGAACACCCCCCCCCCCCCCCCCCGGGGGCTCCACTCCCTGGATCAGATGGAGCGGGCGAGGAAGAGGAGATGTGTTCAGCCGCAGCTTCCCAGGGATCTGAGATGTAGCCTTATTCTTCGGGGTGTCCATTTTTCCTCAAGGAGGAACACTTCAAATCCAACACACTGCCACTGCATTCATGCTGCGTTTGTACCCGATTTTATGGTGCCCCCCCCCCCTTCCCTCAACCCTCCCCTCTATAAAAAAATCAACCCTGCTCATGTTCCATTTCTCACTGTGTCTTTTACACACAGTGATTTCAGCTGTTGTGAAATTGCTTTTTCTTCTGGATCCCGGCCTCTCTCTTATTTTAACCTTTGTGCTCCTTATTGTGGGCCACGTGAAGTGTTTGCAGTTCAGTCGTTTAGAATTGCTCCACTCGGGATATGTAGTAAGCCACTCTGGATGAGAGTGTCAGCTAAATGTCTCAGATGTAAATGTATGTAAATGCGGGACCTCCCTGTGCACAGCTTCATGTCTGACTGTGCAGAAGCATGACTGGCTCAGGGAGGGCGCCGCATCACTTCCTTTCATTCAGCCTACAAAGAGCTCGCCGGGAACTATCGATCGGCTTTAAGGCGACCTGGACCTGAGCGGCTGGAAGCAGCGTTCCTCCCTGTTCTCTGGCACGGATGTACACTAGAAGCTATGAAACACTGGTTTCATCACAAATGCATTCATGTGTTTTTTTTTCTTCCTGGATCCTCATTTATTTATTTCACAGATCTGAAGACGTTTCACGCTTATCCATGACAACAACACGTGCATGCGTGCTAATCTGTTGCTAAGCTGCCTTACCTGCCACTCACAGCAACCATCACAGGATCCTGGGTTCCTCGTTAAACAGAGCAGCTGCACAGCTTGTTCCTGAACTGAGTGCTAACTAAGACCTGGAATGGCTTAGTGGAATATTTATCCTTGTCCTCTGGCCTTCCTGTAGAAGCTATGTAACCGTGGTTTCAGTCGAGATGTCTCAGATGGTATTCAGCAGCCATTTCATAATTCTGTTTTTTAGGTGGGGAATTATACAAATCTGGTGCCTATCATACTTATCTTGGCTTTTCCACCTGCTGAACGATCACATGACTTCACATACCTACCTGAACATCGCAGGTTGATCCTGATGCAGCTATGGACCGAGACGTCCACATAGAGCCAGAGACAAAGGAGGAACTCCACCTCAGTCTTTATAGGATCGCTTACTACATATGAGACAAAGCATGTGGCTGAGGTTTCATTATTTTCAGGGACAGATGTGAAAGAAACAAGCGTGTCCTAATGAAAAGGCCACACACGGCCTTCAGTTACAGTCGTCTGATTGTAAACAGGTTAAGAGGATAGTAAATGATGGCACACGACTGTGTCAACCTGAACAGAGGCTCGTAGATGCAAATTAGTGTCTTACAGTTTGTGTCACACGTGTTGTACATCACATTCTGTCTCTGTTCCATTTCACGTGTTTCTTTGGCTGCATTTCAAAACGCAGAGTGTGTAAATGAATAAGGAAGTGATGAGGACCTGCTGCGTGTCATTGAGCGTCGTTAATCCACAAAACCGAGGTCAGACATGTTCATCATCTGCAGAGGGGGAGACATCATTTACCTGGGTTCTAAAATCCACAGTTTATTCCTTAATGAGGACGTGACGATCGTTGTGGCCCCGCCGTTCGTCTCCGGTCGTTACTGAACAAAGCCGAGGTAAAAGCGTCGGTTCAGCCCAGGTCCCCTCCGTTGAAACCAACAACAAAAATATGAGAGCAGCGATGTGAGTGATAAGAGCAGATGTTTAGCGGCAGAGCAGCTGCTGTGGTATCGTCGGCAGTGAGAGGTGACGCGTGCTACAGAGCTCCGGCTCCCACTCGCACCATCGTGGAGCTCATGGATAAGTGCAGGTCTGCCTCCGGATCGCCGTGCATCTGTCTGGGGGCCAACAGAGCTCAACCTTTACCCGCCATTGTGCACTAGTGTGTGTGTGTTGGCGTGCGGCAGCATGCATGAGCTGCTATTTGTGTGTGTGTGTGTGTGTGAGTGAGAGAGAGAGCCCTGAATCCGGCTGCCTGCCTGTCTCCCGTCCCCCTCCAGAGGGTCATTCAGCCTCTCTCCCAGCTTCTAATCCCGTCTGTCCGGGGGAGATAGAGGGGAGCGGGCGGCCGCGCCGCACCCCGGGCGCCGCAAACACAATCACCAGCCTTTCACAGACACTTAACGGGGCTTTGCGCTTGTTCAACAAGGCAAAACGCGGCAGGAGGGATCAATTTAATACAAGGCCTGACTCAAATGGAAAGAGGGTAAATAAATAAGCAATGACAGCGAGGACTGTCGCACAATTTGTGCAGCGGCTGTCCACTTTTTCCCCGGTCGTCCCTCTGCTGCTCTGAGCCCCAGCACCTATAGGATTCCATTTCCTCCCAAGAGCCGAGCGAGCGAGCGAGGACGAGCCGAGCAAGGAGCAAACCCGGCTCCTCTCTCTCATCAGGGTGTGTTATTTTAATAAATCACTTCTGCCATTGCTTGGTACATTAATTCCCCGGGCCCAGAGGGCTGTGTTGCCACTAGCAGCGATCTGCATGAGGCGCTAAATGATGTGGGGGATCCCCCGGTGAGAGAACAGAGGCTCTCTGAATCTTCCCTCCATCTCAGCCCTGTCGGTTTGGCTCTCACCCTGCGCTGGCCCGGCTCTCAGCAGACATCATAATCAGGAGAGAGCCAAGGCCTCGTCACGTTGCACATACCAATGAGAGGCACGTATCGCCAGGAGGGAAGTCACCTGGCACCTCGCTCCGCAGACACCAGCCCCTCGCGTGGCTTCATTAAGCGGCAGCACTCTGGGGCTTTAACATACAACGCTTCATACAGCCGCCGCATGCAGGCAGGCAGGCAGCGCGCCTCTCCAAACACAATGTAAGAGCCGTGTGTGTGTGTGTCTCGGGGGGGTTGTTCCTTTACCTTTTCATCACAGCTCTCGGAGTGTGTCTGCAGGTGGCAGCACGCGTAAACACGACACGGATGTTGCTGTTTTACATGGAACAAGTGTGAGCAGACCTGACGGAGTGGACGGTCTCACACACTGAGCCCAGCGTCTCCCAGTTTTCCCCTCTCCCTGTTCTTTATCCCCCCCTCCCGATCTTTATACATCATAACTCCTTAGACAGAGGTGAGGTTGCCATTGGTATGCACAGACAACAGCAGCAGATTCGCCACCCAGAATACCGCTGGGAGATTATACCCTTCCCACTTCACGCAGCAGGGATTCGGCCACCGTAAATGGAGCGCTTGGGAGTGTGCGGTGTGCCTGGAATGACAGAGCACTGCGGTGGCTGAACACGCCGGCCAGACGCCCAGCACAAACTCAAGGACTGCGGCGAATACTGTAATCTCTCATGCTTTTGGTTGTGGTTTTTACCGTTTTCCTACGGGGACTCTGGGAAATTGGCGCCCCGGAGATCCGTCTGGCTGATTGTCAGTGTGCAGTGGGCGACCGTTGGGGCATGCAGGACATCAGCTACAAACTAAATCTGTTGGACTTCAGAAAAGATATATCACACGAGATGGCAGAAAAGAAAATGACTTTGGTACAGAGTTGTTGGGAGTTGTGCGCGTGTCGTCCTATATGTTAAAGCTACTCCCCCAAGGCAGGAATCCAGCTCTAATCGTAGCTTTACTGAGGGTGAAATTGGCCTCGTTTTATGGCTTTTTGCTCAAACATTAAACTGGTTTATTAATAAATTATTCATTGTGTGTTTATATCAAGTCTTGGAGGTGATGGCCGAGGTCCAGCGTGCAGATCCAATCATGAAAGAGGAGTTGGAGTTGGTCTGCAGGGCCTCTGCAGCTTCACAGATGAAGTGAATGATAGAGAAAGAGGTAATCTGAGCGGCTGTAATGACTTGCTGTTGCTATGGTGTGCAATGACACTCAGTGGAATCTCAGGATCAGCACGAGAGACGAGTAACAACAAGCCCGCGTTACCGATTGCATCATGGAGGAGTGAATAAGCCACGCAGGTTAATTCTTTATCCAAACAGAAGTTACTTCCAGTTTCATTAGAGGATTTCACGGCCATTTTCAGTCCTCATCATCAAGCTTCACCAGCTCCTCTCTCTCTCTTCTTCTTTTTTTTCTTTCTTGCACATCCCGATTCCCGTTTCTCTCACTTGTGCACACTCTGACCCATTAAAACTGCATCTGTGCATTTGACTTAATATGGGCACGGAGGGCTGTCTTAATTAATAAGCAGGCATCCACCAAACTAATCTGCCTGTGTTGTGAAGTCTGTCCTTTCCATTAAGTGGGACTCACATTATCTCCTAATCAAATTAGTCACTTAATTGTGGCCCTCCCTTGATGGATCCCATGAAAAAAGGAGCGGCGTGTTTGCTGGAGGGGGATGTGTGAAGATGGAACACGGCTGTTTCATTACGATATGAATTTTTTAATAACCAAAGCGTTCGCTGTCATCTCCTTGCTTTGAACCTTTGCAGAGGGTGAAGTTGAATTTGACATTTTATCCACTCACACAGTTGAGTGTCTGGTTGCTGTGCTGGGGCTAAGTACCTCGCCCAAGGCCACTACCCAATTGCCCAACAGGGGATTGACCCCTGTCATCTGTTGATCACTAGTCTGCTTTCTTAATCACTCCCCCTCTCGCCCGCTGCACTACCTGCTCCTCGTCAATACGTTAGCTCCGTCAGCCCCGCTGCAACTGCAATTTCCACCCTTGTGATTAAAGGGGACTGGGAATGCTGGGAATGCTGGGATGAGCTCCATCCCAGCTCTCTGGTGCAGACTTACCGTAGAAGCTATGGGACAGCGGTGTCATTGTGAATGCCTCAGATGCTCAGGTCTTAATACTCAGTTCTATTTTCTTTTCTCTTCTTGTGCATGTGTGTGGTTCTTATTGTGATGTAAATGTCAAATAATTTAAAATGTGATTAAGTGAAGCAGTTGTGGAGGCGGAGCCAGAGAGGCAACGTTTGATGTAGAACTTGGACCTTTCATGCTTATTTGGCAACCACACCACTAGGCTGTACTCTGGCTGTCTTAGCTATCAAATGAATGATTCCTTGAATCATGGAGTAACAGTGGTACTCCATTTACTTATGTAACTAGCACATTTACAAACAGTTTACACTTTTGACCCATTTTAGAGTTCAAACTTCCGCCCTGGATGGTGGAGTGTTGCTTTTGGACCTGTTGTGCATCTCAGACCGGGAACAGACCAGAGTCGATACCCGACAGAGGCGAGGCGAGGGAGGCTTATGTGACCACAGATGCTGCTGGGCTGCTGGGCTCAGCCCGTGGGAGCTCACATTTGGAGGGGCGGGCCGCGGCTGCCCCCGCCGCCTTTCACAGGTTTCTGCGTCATGCGGCGTCTGCGGGGGGGGGACCCCCGGGTGTCTGATGAATGGCGGCGCATGTGGTCGTTTGTCCTGCTGATGGAGTTTTATCCCCTGCCCTTTCAGAGCGGCCAGACAATAAAGAGAGCCACAGCCAAGCGTGACAGGTTAACCCAACAGTAATAGAATACTCTTAATCGTCTGCGCTGGAGCCAACGGCGGGCCTGGCGATTTGGCCCGGGCCCGGCGCCGGGAGTGCAGGGGACGCGACACCAACGCTCGCTGTTGTTGTCAGACGGGAGCAAGGACAAAGAGGGCAGCGCGGTGGCTTAATGGGCGGTTTGATGGCTTCATGGGGTGAAATTGAAGTTGGTGAGGGCAACCAAACACGTGCAGCGGGGCACCGGGGGCTTTAGACTAAACATAATTAGCCATATATAAGCTGACGTCAACCAACTGTACCACTTATGTATTTTATTGGAATCCTTGAGCATCTCCGAGGTGCCCCCCCCCCCCCCCCCCCCCACCCCCCCCCCCACCCCACCCCAGCCCTCTCTCCTCTCTCTCCTCCCTATGGGAAATGATTTATAGAGGTGCTGCTGCTGCGGCGATGCCTATACACAAGGTGGAAAATAAACACGATCAAACTGAGCAAACAGTCAGGAGAGATTTAGATGATTTTGTCATGACGTTGACGTGAACGTGCCTGTTTTCCGGCAGATAATCCTCACAAAGAGAATCCTCCGGGCTACATGCACCCGCGCAGGCAATGCTTCTGTCGGTGTTTGTTTCTGTAGCACCTCCGCCGCAGTTTGTCATGTCTGACTCGGGCTTTAATTAGGCCTGTGAATTGAAGCAGCGGCAGCAGGGCTGGGAGCCCTCTGTCCACAGCTCAGCCGTCCTCCACGGCGTCTCCTCGGAGGACCTCTCTGCTCTGTGTGGTTAAGATAATAGAGGCTCGCTCAGAAGATGTTAATTGAGGGGAGATAAAGTGCAGTAGTGGCTGCAGGGATGCAATGTGCGGGGGTGGAGGGGAAGGAGGGAGGGCTACCTGATTAGAGGCTGAGGTGTTTGACTTACAGTTTTTTGTGATATATGTACTGCTGGGTTTCCACAAAGAGAAGAAAGAAAATGCAGGAGCAGCATGCATCAAAAAAACCCGGACCTAAAAGACAGTTATTAAAGTTTCTGCTGTTTGTGTTGCTCGGCGCGGAGCCGCACTAGCTTTGCGAGCCCTGATAAGGCCTGGAGGATTAATATATTTTACCTCTCAGTAGCTGCTGGAGCTGAATGGTGCTGTCAGATTGTGCCAAGGTGGGGCTGGCAGTCGGGTTATTGTGGAGCTGTTTCTTTTTTTTTCTCCCTTCTTTTTCGAAGGGGCAAAGAGGCAGGTGAAGGTGGAAGCTGGGGAAAGTGATCTGACCGAAAACAGGCAAAGTGACAGAAGCCACATTAACAGAGGCATATGTCACAGAGCGGAGCGGAGGAAAGTGAAAGAGAGAGAAAACAGACCCTCGAACCAACCCGAGAGAGAAAGAAAGAAAGAGAGAGAGGATGGAGTGAAGGAGAAAGAGAAGGAGGGGAGGACGAAAAAGGCAGAAAACAGTGCCAGCAGCCTCTATAATTGCCTCAATGCCACTGGGATTGCTTTCATTCAATTGAAGCATTCGCCTTCTCCGTACATTGGAGGGGGGAGAGCGTGCACGCGAGGGTGGTGCTGCTGCTGGTGGAGCTGGTGGTGGGGGGGGGGGGGGGGGGTGAGGGGTGGGGGGGGGGGGGGTAGTTGGACTGGGTGGCGTGGGCGGGCGGGAGATCCGACGGTGCCCTCCCTCTCTCTGTAACACACAGCGTTGAGGGCGATAGCTTCCCTGTAGCAGCTGAATCTCTGGCATCAGTGTGAGCAACACCGAGAGAGAGAGAGAGAGAGAAGAGAAAGAGATACAGATAGAGAGAGAGACAGAGAGAGAGAGAGAGAGGGTGAGAAAAGGAGAGAGAGAGGGAGAGAGAGAGCGCAGTGCTGTGGAAGAGTGAGGTAGCGATAAGGAGGTAGGTGGACCGCAGATCAGACCTGTCAGATGTGATTGCGCACCCAAGTGCAACACCGCATGCAAGTGTGAAGGTGTGTGTGTGCGTGTGTGTGCGTGTGTGTATCTCCCAAAGACAACCCATCTCCTCACCCCCCCCCCCTCCCCTCCTCCCCTCATAGCAACACACGCACACATACTCACACACACATACTCACACAGCATCGCTGCCCAAACACACTCACATTCCTCGAGGAATCCTTTATTTCTTTATTTGGGCTCCTTGTTGGTGCGTGCATTGGATGCTCTGCTCCCTCCTCCTCCCTCTTCTTCTTCTCCTCCTCCTCCGTGTCCTGCTCTTCTCTCCTCCTCCTCCTCCTCCTCCTCTCCAGCTCTCACAGCCTAGTTTTCTTTTTTTTCCCCTCTTCAATCTTGTGTGCAGGTTGTATCTGACGGAGGGACCGGTGCCGCGCTCCATCCCCGCGCTCCTTCACCACCAACACTGTGAGTATTCTCATGCTAATTCGGCTTCTCCAGCCTCCCTAATGTCGGATTGTCTCCTTCTCTCTCTCTCTCTGCCTCTCTCTCTCTGTCTCTCTTCTTTTCTCTTTTTTTCTCCATCCTTTGCCTCTTTTATGTTTTCATCCGCCGCGCCAAACGCAGCGGCAGCAGCAGCGGCAGCAGCAGCGCGGGAAAAGGGAGAGAGAAAAGAAGTGGAGACAAAAAGGAACGAAGGGGGGGATGCACAGGGATAGAGAGAGGAGAGGGGAGGAGAGGAGAAGAGAGGAGAGGGAGCCGGAGCAGGAGCAGGAGCAGGGGAGGAGGGAAAGGGGGACACGGGGGGAAGCGGAGGAGCTAGTGTAGCGGCTCCGAGGCTGCTGCTGGAGCTGCTGGAGCTGCCGCTGGCTCCGGGCTGGCGGAGGTGTTTCTCTGGGAGGAAGCCGGGATCGCCGGAGGGATGGAGGGGGCGGGTCCTGGTTTTGTGAGTAGATAGTTGTGTGAGAATGATAGGGGATGTTGTTGACAAGCACAGAGCGGCTCATCAGACAGCCGGGCAGCTGGAACGAAGGTTCTCCTCTCTGTTGACTAAACTTCTGATTCATCCATCACTGTCTATATTCTGCACACACACACACACACACACACCCACACACACACACACACGCACACACACATACACACACACTCCGGATGGAGGCACCTCTGCAGAAAAGAAGAAGACATGGCAGAAAGGAAAATGACTTGAGTCCAGAGTTGTGCAGGAAGTCTTGACATGTGAGAGTGTTAAATGCAGGAACGGTAGACGCAGAGGGTGAGATTGTGCCCGTTTTTACAGCTTCCAGGTTTTTAATGGAATATTTATTGTTTGTGTGTGTTGACCGTCGGCGGCCGTGGCCGGCGTCCAGCGTGCAGATGGGATGGTGGAGGCAGAGCTGCGGCTGCGCCCCGTCCACGCCGCTCCTGTGAGTTCTGACTCTGTGAACTCAGCCTGTCACCCAGGCAGCGTGACGTGACAGCACGTCTGGCTGCTGCAGAACCTCAGCAGCACATGTGCCATTCCTCACATGTGCTCATTTTAATGGCTGCGTTGGAGCCGCACATACAAGCTCTTTTTATTTATTTGGCGCCTGTATACACATATGTGTGTGTGTGTGTGTGTGTGTTTCAGTTTGTTTATTCACGCTCTCTGGGAGCTGTGCAGCAGGACACTGGACTTATTAGTATTCCCAGTAATGAGTACAGTGTGTATGAGTGGTGAGTGTATGTGTGGAGGTCAGGAAGTCAGTGTCCATTCCCACACGCTGCCCTTTGATCAAAGGGCCACATTTAGTCCGCCCACGGCATGTGTCTGAGCCATATGAGGAGTGGGTGTACTCTGCGTGGTGTGTGCGTGTGTGTGTGTGTGTGTGTGTGTGTGTGTGTGTGTGTGAGATGGATAGACCCTGTGCCCTCGCTGTAGCACGGCGGCTAATGGGCACAGGGTCAGCAGGGGTGGACAGGGGACAGGACGGAGCCGGACCTCGTTCCACGGCCTCCAGCGTCAGTCACAAAAACAGGGATCTTCACGAGAGAGAAAGGGAATATTGGTCCAACAAAACGCTCGGAACACACTTTGGCAGATTCATTTGGCAGAGGAAAAGGGATTGATCTGAGCGTGGCAATTAGGCAAATTTCAGAACTAAGCATCTGGCGAGGCGAGAACGCTTCGCCTGGCAGAGGATTACCATTTTAGTTCCATTTTGAGACGACGCAGCCCAGAATGTGTTATTTCACAGCACTCCAGCAGCACGCCGGCTCAGGCGGAACCCGGGAACAGCACGGGGGGGGCGCGTGCTGCCATCTTTTTTACGATTATTATTCCTTTTCTACGTGGTGTATGTTGACTTTCAGCACCTGCAAAGTAAGAGCAGCGCTCTGATTAATGATGATTAGATTTAATAGGTGTGTCGTGCGCGTGGCGAGCCGACCTCGCCTTCCTCGGCCTTTATGAAAATGAATCGTCAGAGTAAAATGCCGGGGATGATCGCAGCCTGCCGATGAGCTTGCTTTCTAAAGTAGGCTGATATAAATGAGAACCATTCCCCCAATTACGGAAGATTAGGTTACCCTCCACCAATCTGAATCCTTAAATCCCTTCTGTTTTTACAGCTCTGTCTGCCGAATGTAATTCAGCCCCGAGACCTGGGCAGAATAGCAATAAAAGAAGCTAGAAACTTTACCAGTGAAGCCCAGGCAGTAAAAATATCCATTGGGAGTGAGCTAAAGCACATGATAATTGACACAGCGCTGTGTTGCAGTTGGCTGTAATTAACTTTGTAACAGAGGTTGTCAGTTGGAAAGGGAGAAAGCCCAGACTATCTTGGTGCATTTAACACACTTGAAAGTGCAACGTTTATCGTGTCTCTCCAGCCTTCACCGAGGGTGCGTTTCAGGTTAGCGTGGGCCTCTTAGCTCTATTTATCCAGCTCTGTTACTACAGGCCCAGTCGGGCATTATCCACCACTTCCTTTATCCTTTGTGCCACGGTTTTTGAACACACGGAAATATCAAAAGGAGCCATTGTTTCTGGGGCGAGTGCAAAAAAGCTTATCTATTTTTAGTGCACTTTTCCTCATTGTTGCCTGGGCCACGATTCATGCTTACGTCTAGCAGTTGTGTGCCATAAACTATGTTGTGCTTCGCAGCCAAGCGCTGGCTGGTGACAACTCTCACCCACACATAAGTGATCTATGAGCCATATAGCACCAGCCCCCCCGCTGGCTCGCCAGCCGCTTTCCAGCACGCACGACCACAACAATGTCATTCTCCCTGTGTGATAGCACCCATATGCAGCCAGAGCACCTGTATTAGCGTAATGTGCCAACCCTTTATTTCTCATCACTTATCGCAACCGGCTACATGCTGTACCGAAAAGGGTGGAGGGAGGGAGGAAGGTAGCAAGGGAGGAAGAGGAGGGGGGGGAGAAAAGCTCATAAAGATAAAAATCACATTTCACTAGAGGGTGCTTGTGTGACAGTGATATATGCTGTGAGCATCCTGCCACCTCATTGAGATGGGAGTGAGTTCTGGGTGGCTAAATCAATTTGTGCAAAGGCTGTTGGCGCGAGTATTGGTGTCGTGATATGATCTTTGTTGTCCATTTTTAGAGGTCAGCGCGAGCGCAACGACAAGGGCACCAGAACCTGACCGCTCTCTCTCTTGTTTCTAGGCTGGTAAACGATCTCCCCCAAGAGGATTGTGGGTAAAGTCAGTCTTGATCAAAAAGGTATATGTTTGTTTGTTTTTGTGTGTGTGTGTGTGTGTGTGTGTGCGTGTGCCTTTTATTCCCCAGCGCCACACGTTAAGACACTATGGATTCTCTATTAAGAATGTACTTTCATCCATTACCGCACGCATCTTGATAGAGTGTCCAGCGCCCGAGGCAAAGCTCTGTCCATGCATTAATCGCTGTAATTACTCAGCGAGGGTGACACTGATTCTGGAAGTGCATCTGAGTACATATAACAATGGAGGACTGGGGGCTGGTGCTGGGAGACCAGTCGATAGGTGAACCTGACTCCCTCTAATGTTAGAGATCTCAGGAAGAGATGAAAAGAGCTTTGTTATGTGTCAGCCAGTTAAAGGAGGCCTAGATGGGAAAAAAAAAGCTTTGTTGATTAATAACAGTCATATGATTCTGACCGTAGGTGTACAAAGATATCACCACGTCCCCATATATTTATACATTTTATATTCTGAAATTTGTCACCAAATGAATGTTTGGTGCAGTTAAGTTTTCAGTTTGTGGGGAAATGTCAGCGTCTCTGCTCCTGGTTCCTCCTCTGGTTCCTCCTCAGCCTCTGGTTTCTCCTCTGGTTCCTCCTCAGCCTCTGGTTCCTCCTCTGGTTCTGGCTCCAACATATCAGGCTGGATGTGGAGCATGGCTCCGTAGCTGCAGCAGTTTCCACTTAGTGGCGGAGAACAAACTGAGAAGACAGCGGGAACATAAAGGCACGCAGGGTCAAGTTTGAGAATTTCAGCGTCATTGGATGAATAAAGGGACATTTTATTCTGGTCTAATCTTCAACAGTCATATAGAGGCACAAAAAATGTGTTGAGTCGCATAATGATTCCTAAGAATGGCAAGCGGGATTGTGGTGTAAAAACCTACATGTGGTTGCCAGATCAGCATGAAAGGGGCCAGATCTGTGCAGAATCAGCTACAAACAGGATTGTAATAGAACTAAAAAATAGACTTGAAGGCGTTTCTGAAGAAACCAGTGTTCTATAGTTCCAATGATAGTAGCAGAGAAGCAGAAATACTCCATTTAACCGTTTTTTTGATTGTTGATATGTGTTGCTATGTGGCTGGGAACTGTGCCGTGCTGCTCGTCCCTCTGACGAACATTCTCCCAGTGAAGGAGTCAAAGCCAGCGTCCGCGTGGCGTCTGGGCTCCGGCCTCGCTCTCTGACTGACTTGTGATCTCGGAGAGATCACCACAGCAACGACTGCTTAGCAACAAAGATTTTACCAACAAAGACAAAAAAACAAAATGAATCAACAACAACAACAAAGGGAGGAGAGCTTCAGAGTCACCGCTCTCTCCTCTACACGTACGAGGCCGGGCGGCTGTGCAGACGGCGGCTGTGAGGGAGACGCTCGCAGAGGAAACGAGGCGAGTGGTCGAACCAAGGCTGTCCAGGGAGGGAAGTAAGAGCGGAGGAGGGAGAGCCGAGCACGCCGCAGCTCTGTGGGCTCCTTATTGTCTGCACAAGGGCGGCAGAGTTGCTCTTTGTGCCTGCGCTCGTGGAATGCGCCTCAGAACGATGTCAATGTGCCAGTTAATCAGAACGGCATTGTTGGTCATAATAAGTGAATGGACTTTAATAGGTGAACATCTGCCACTTCCCCTCTTATCTCTGCCACTTTCTTGTACAGCCTTCAGCAAGTAATCATGGGAAATGTACGACTCGGAGACACCGTTTTTTAATTACGGGCAGTTTTTAGCGTCATGCACACACACACACACACGCACACACACACACACACACACACACATGCATGCATGTACTGTAGAGGTTTTTTGGGGGGTGGGGGTGTGGATGGGGGTTGGGCTTTTCTCATTAATCACAGCAGCGCCATGTCTGATAGCGGCGTACGGGAGATGAAACCAGGCTAGCGACGACGGAGTTGAATATTTGAACATCTCAGTGCTGATGTGTGCGAAGCAGAGTGTGTGTCTGCAGGGGGGGCTTTGAAATTTCATCCACTCCATCCCTTTTAACTCTGCGGAGGGGATGTGTGCGTCTCGCTCCAGTCGGCCAATGGCTGTTAGGAAGCTCCCGAACACCCCCCCCTGCAACTATTCACACACACACACACACACACACACACACACACACACACACACAGATGTGCTCGTCGCTGTCTGATGCCCCCCTCCCCTCCCCTCCCCTCCCCTCCCCTCCCTCCACCTCTTCTTCTACTCCACAGACCTGCATTGTGTCAGATAGTTTAATGTGAAATTGCTTTTCTTTCAAATTTCCCCCTGGAAACGCAGGTCGTCGCGAAATGTTACATCTCATAATGGCGTGTTATTGTTGTTCTTTCATACGAGTCCTTGGCTTGGCGAGCGCTGGATTTTTCGGCATGCAGCTGGGGTCAAACTCGGCTGCTTCTCTTCTTTTTCCCTTCCCTCTCTCCTCCTCCTCCTCTTTTGTCATCTCGGATTCTGCGGCGCGCTCTTCCTCTTCCTCCGCTGCGCCCATGGTAACCCCGCTGAAAAATTTATCACCACCTCGCTCTGTGATTACGCTATGCATTAGCAGGGCTTAAATTTAATTTGTTGGCGGGCCCTGGCGGCGGTGCTACGGGCCCGGCCTATCAGAGACACTTTGTAAAGGGCCTGGAAGAGCCTCCCGGGGTGATCCTATCAGTCAGACACACTGTCAGCAGACACACTCAGTTAGTCAGCATGGAGTCAGAGATGTGGCCCGGCCCAGCCACACGCCACCCTCGGCTGCTCCGCTGGGCCGCTGCTGCGGGCATCCTGCTCCCCCGCCTGCCAATCACAGCCCGGGGAAGGACGCTGACCTTTGTTCCCCTGTTGAAATGAATGCTCCTCAACAGGTGATCCCCCCGACACGGCTGCCTCGCCACCCTCAAGTTAAATATAGCAGACTTCCTTTTTTTATTATTATTCACATCCCTTCACATTAGCCCAGCCTGTGTGTGTGTGTGTGTGTGTGTTTATGTCAGCCGCTCTGTAGGATGTACTCACATTATTTCATATATTTTTAGACTTTATTCAGCACACAATGTCAATCCTCTGACGATCGCCTCAATAATAATCACTTGTCCTAAAGTGGCTATTAGCGTCTTCCACTCCTGTGATTTACATTAATACCTAGTTGTTAATGTCATGTTTCTCCACTGAGAGTATGTGGAACGTTTAAGTGCAAGGCGCTACCTCCGCAATAATACGCTGTGTGATTATGCTCCTTTTTTCTATTTTTTCTTGCACATTTTCATCCTGGCAGACGGCGATCAGAATAGCCCGATCTGAGGCCACTCACGGCTGCTTTTATCGCCGCCTCGCACCACGAGAAGGTCAATTTTCAAGGCATTTCGTGGGGGAAATGTTTAAACCAGCTAGTTACCAAGAGAACCAAGAGGGTCTCACGCTTCCCACCGCTCTAATTGGGATCCATTTTCATTTTCATATGGTTTTAAATGTCAAGAACAGAGCTGCACGCAAAGTGTTTTGAATCTTTTACGCAGGAGGCCTGAGTCCCCGGGTCAGGCGGGTTGGAAGCGTTTTGGTTTATTATGAAAGGAGGACACGCACGCTCACAAGCAGCCGCTCTCCAGCAGGGCCGCACCGTCGGGAGAAAGGAACGGAACGGAAAGAAAAAAAAAAGATGATATACTGCTTCTGACCTCATCCCTGCTCCTCTGAGAACATAATGTCAAAAGTTGCCAGCGCCTTTCTTCATTTGACAGAAACAAATCCTCAGGAAGGACCCCCCCCAACCCCTCCTCCTCCTCTACCTCCCCCTCCCCCCTCCCTCCTCCCTCCCTGTCTCCTCTAGCTCTCCCCGCCTGTGCTGTGTTTCCCCTGAGGGCTCCAGTCTCCTCTCAGACGAGTTAGGTGGACCACAGACTCCCAGTTCCCCTCTTTCATTCATGGGAATGTGTATTTTATAGCGCTTAGTCACAGCAGAAAGTGCTGCCTGCCGCAGACCTCCCTCTGCTCTCTGAGGTGGAGGTGGAGGAGCTAATTTCAATATTACGCTCAGTCTCTGCACAGCTCTGTCGCCCTTTCATGCTTATCTGGCAACCACACTTTACTCCGATTGGCTGTCTGGCCCTCTGCTCACCTGAATAATTATGTGACTAAACGTTAGCACCTGGAGCTTTGGTGCTATGGAGCTCGTACACATCCTTCCTTACAGAGAGTAGAGTAAAGTAGAATCTAGAATCTCATACAGTTTGTGAGCTACAAAACAACTTTAAAGCAACAAAAGTGTAAAACGCTGTAAAGAAAAGTTAGAAACTCAGGGACCACCATGCCTTCACTTCCACACATTCAGTAGTTTCCCACCTCTACTTGGCTGAAGTTGTCTCCGGTTTAGTTTTGTCTTGTTACTTGTTTCTCTGTCTTGATTTAATTGTTCTTCATCGTTTCCCTGATGGCAACACTTCAAACAGGAGCTGAACCAGGTGTGAAGCGTCCTCTGCTCTGAACTTCACGTTTTCTTTTTTTTTTGAGGCAGGGGGAGCTGTGCAGTTCTGCCACATGTCCGCAGCCTCAGACTCCTGAATGTGTATTTCACAGCTCTCGGTCACAGAGAGAGCTGCAGGAGGACGGGCGGCGTCAGGCCCTCGCTCATGTGAAGCTTCAAAGAACGTCATTAAATCCTGATTCTGATTAATGTGTGGTGTAAACCCCAGCGTTAGCGGCGGCTGCTCCATGTTTGGTGGTCGCAGCACAAACAGCAGCATCAGTTGGTCCAGCTGATAAGCTCCAGCCTGTGTGTGTGTGTGTGTGTGTATGTGTGTGTGTGTGTGTGTGTGTGTGTGTGTGGCACTGTGCTGTTTTTTTTTTTATCTTTTCTGGGTTTTTCTTGTCATTTTGCCAAGTTAATGCTGTGAAAAACAGGGACTTAGAAACACTTCCTGCCATGTTTCCTAGCTGATGTAGGAGAACTCTGACCAGTCGTACCATCACTAGTACAGAACAGGTTCATATCATAAACTAAAATGTTATGGGACAACACAAACATAATGGACAACTAAATCAATCAGTTACAAGAGACACAAATAAATAAATAGATAGAAGGTGTAAAAGTCTTGGCTCTGACCAGACGCAGGTTTTGACATTTTATAGATGCTTCTTGTTAAACTTTAAAGTATCTCCTACTTCTGATTGCTTTGGGTGTTTCTTTCCAATCGTCTTCTCATATTCTGAGTCTTCAGCTGCGTCCATTTCTTCTCATCATCGTTGACGTTTTCTGTTGTCTGTCAAAAAACAGATAGAACAGGTGTTTTGTCTGATAGATCTATGGAAGAATCATCTACTCTATTAATTTCTATCAAGGCCCCAAATATCAAAATAAAGATTCACTGTGACATCGTAGATCAGCATCATCTCGTTATATTATTATATGATTATCGTGATGGTAATGTGAGCCGATCCTCCATGTGTGATGCTCAGACCTGCGTCACCGTCTGAGAAGTAAAAAAGAAGCAGACGCACATGTACGTCGACCAGACTTTAGACTGCTATAAATTCCTCTGTGGTCAGTGTTTCTACAGAAACCGGAGCAGCTTTAATCAGGAACTTTGCTAAGTCTGTGTGTGTGTGTGTGTGTGTGTGTGTGTGTGTGTGTGTGTGTGTGTGACCATGAATAGCTGTTAGGGCAACACATTAATGAAATACCCAGGAGCCTGGATTTTGTATCCGAGGTTCAAATGCAATTTTTCACCCTGTAACAATGTATAATCCCTGGTCCAGGCAGGCTTGTATTCCTACCTTAAACATTCCTTTCATTCCTTCATTTAATAAACGAGTCCCGGAGGACGGGCTGGGGACGAGTCCCCGCTGACACCATGAAATATAGACTGATAATGCTGCTGCCACTCACTTAATGCTGCTCCCTGCTCCTCCCTGCTCCTCCCCGGGCCTGACGACCCTCCCCACCTTAAAGGAGACCTGCACTAGCTTAGTGGACCATTCATCCTTGTTCTCTGCTGCTAGCATAGAAGCTATGGAGCATTGGTTTCATCAGATTTATGATGTGAACCTATGTTTCTGCTCAGACCTGGTGCCTTTTCCTGCTAATCTGGCAACCACAAGTGGTCTTTAAACTATTTGGCTGATGTGTGAGTTAACACTGATAATTGCTTTGTTTATAACTTATTAGATGCTTGCTATTAGTATTTTGTCTGTTATAGTTAATGCTACTTATTTTACTAGCAACACAGCTGCTTTTCAGCTTGCTCCTCAACATGACGATCCTTGACTGTGTGTGACTGGAAGATCAGAGGATGATCACTGTTCCTTTATCCATCCCACAATGGGGGAATTTCCATACGTGCCTGTACGTGACTCTCTCCGTTCCAGAGTCTACATCACATTACGTCTCTGATCAGATTCCCACGTTTCAGAATTAAAAACTGAACAAATGAGGACATGGTTCAGTGTGTGCTTGTGCGTTGACAGACAGTTGTTATCATGAAGCCAAGTTGAGTCTGCAGACTCCTCAAAGCTCTGGAGTCACGTGAATCCTCAGAGTAAAAGCAGAGCTGAAGGAAGTCTGAGCAGCGGCGTCCCCTGTGTGTGTGTGTGTGTGTGTGTGTGTGTGTGTGTGTGTGTGTGTGTGTGTGTGTGTGCTGTGAATATGCAGCGCTGGTCCCAGGGGTGGTGTGACGGAGAGGAGCAAAGCCCCCCCCCCCCCCATCCCATCCCACCTCCGGCAGACGTGGAGAACTCCGTCATTGTCTGCATGGCTCACTTTGAATGATTTAATTACTTGCTTTAGACTTGAGCAATTATAGCTGAGCAGCACATATGTTAATTATATCTGACCTCACATTTTTGCTGCTCTGTTAATTGTTCGCTCCGATGACATTCAGAGATGACTGTCATTGCTGCTGCGTATCGGACAATTTAGGAGGAGAGACGGCAGGACCGGGGGAGGACGCCAGACGGGCTGTGTCCAGGGGAAAGTCTCAGCTGGGGGGGCGGAAACTTTCTCCCAGCATAGGAGCTTCTCCTCCTCCTCCTCCTCCTCCTCCTCCTTCCTCTTCTTGTCTCCGTGTGTGTCCTGGACACTGAGCCCCCAGTTGCCCCAGCGCTTTGTAAGGCAGCTCCATCCCCATCGGTGCGTGTGTGTGAGAGCGATAGTGGGAGGGAAACTGTAAAGCGATTTGTCTGTGAAGATGAAAAATTGCTATTTAAGTGTGGTACATTTACCACATTACATCTATATCACTGATGCTGCAGAAAGTGGCTGCTGGCAGCGAGCGCGCTCGCAGCAGAACCTGCAGAGACTCCGCTCGCACCAGACGAGAGAGAAAAAAGCTACGAAATGGAGAAAATCTCACTCGAAATAAGCAAAATGTTTGAAACGAGCACTGTAGTAACCCAGAGGTAGAGTGAAAGCAGCTGTAGCTGCAGAGGGAAAAAAAACAAAACAATATTTTGTTTCTTTGTCTGAAGACAAATAAATTGTTTCCTCAGAAAAAACTGTTTTATGATTTGTGAAATTCTAGATTCAAACATCAATCAGAAAAAAAAATCAGACTTTCCTTAAAGGCAGAGGTAGGTTCAAAGCATCGTCAGATTATTGGGAACAGCAAAATAAAAACAGATGTAAGGTCATTTCCAGGGCGGAATGTATGGAAAGCAGCAGAGTGAAGCTTCTGAATACAAAGTAGCTGGGAACAGAGATAAAAGCTCGCTAGAAGTGATAAAACCTTGTTTATTTGAAGAAAAGGTTGAAAGCAGGAAACCTGAAACAAGTTAAATGTTGCTGAAAGGAGACGGAGCAACAAAGTGCTCGTCGTCTCATTCCGAGACATTTGTTCCGACACAGATTCCGAGAGGTCGGCGGCTGGGAGTGGACGTCGGCCACGCCGGCTCCTTCTCACTTCCTGTTGTTCCTCAGATGAAACGTTTTGTTTTTCTCTCCACATTATCGTCCTGAGAAGATCTGAAGCTGCAGCTCTGGAGCTGGCTCTGCCTGTTCCCACGCTGCTGCTCCACCTCCCGGTTTTCCCAAAAACTCCATTAAAATCAGCTGGAGGAGACGAACTGCTACAGGAACTAATGCTTGGTGCTGAACCACACGTACTGCAGCTCTGTCCCACACACACGGTCTGATCACGTAGCCTCTGATCACATTCAACAACGACTGCTGTCACTAGTGACATGACGAGGTTTGATTCTCTGGCAGAGCCGGAGTTAAGGCAGCGTGGGAGCCGCCTCCAGTTACCTCCCAGTCACCTCCCAGTCACCTCCCAGTTACCTCCCAGTCGCCTCCCAGTCACCTCAACTCAACCCAACTTTATTTGTTTTAGGTGCCATTTCATAACAGCTGTTATCTCAGGGCACTTAACAAAGAAAGCAACAATGTGTACATAGTGAGAAACCCCTGTCCATACCTCCCAGTCCCCTCCCAGTCCCCTCCCAGCCGCCTCCCAGTCCCCTCCCAGTCTGTCTGCTGATACGTGACGGTGGCCTTCTAAACGCGGTGGCAGGAGCAGCTCCTGAGCACCTCCTCACCTGAGGAGCAGAGACGCTCCTCCACACACACACTGCTGGTGTTCTGGCTCCGTACGCTCAGAGGCCTGTTCTTCATCTCCTCTACAAACTAATTCACTTGTTTTTGTTTCTTTTCTTTTCTTTTCTGGAATTAAAAAGGAGAAACGTCATCTAACGTGACGCTGCAGCAACGACCATCCACAGGTCACACAACCGATATATTTGATCGATTTATTTGGTTTTTACATATGAGTTTGAGCTGGAGGCTCTCGGAGGCTGATCCACTGAGTCTGTTTGCTTCTCTGGACTCTGCGACCAGCAGCCGCTCCAGCTGACCAGCAGTAAATCTACCCGGCAACAAACCTCATCCTGGCCTGCCTAGCAAACGGTTGTTTTTGTAGTTCATTAATCTGTTGAATGCTTATTGATTGATTGAATTGAATGATGAATCATGTCATTGTTTGGTTTATTAAGCGCTCTCAGGCCGAGCTTCCTCTCAGTGTCAGGGAGGAGGAGGTGTGGTGATGGCCAGCACTCTCAAAGCAACGAATCCACTGGGAGAATAGTTGATATCAGTCAGTTTACCTCTTAGATATTTGGCTACAAAAATGTCAGAAAAATGTTTAAAAAAATCCTCAAACCTACTGCTTTATTTTGTCTAAACAGAAGTTATTTTAATGAAAAGTCACAGAGTTTTGATGAAGACATTCTGTAAAGGCTCAAATCGATCGGTCGATTAGTGAAGCAGGAGCTGATTGGCTGTTGGAGCTGAAGCCATTTTACGCACCTCCACATACGTGATGGCGGGGTGGTGGTGTGTGTGTGTGTGGGGGGGTGTTTGGGGGCGGGGGGGCAGCCTGACTGTGTTTTCTAATGTGTTCCAGCTGTGAAACACATTACAGTTGCATCACTTAGCGGCGCCTACGCTGCGTAGCTGCATCCCGTCAGGAAAAGCCCATCAAGTCCAGGCACACGGATCATTCTAGACTGTCATTCCAATTAGTGCCCGCTAATAGTTGGCTGCCGCACAGCGTCGTCTCATCCCCGCTCTAAGTTCCAGCTCCTCTTCTTTTGTCGCTTCATTTTGTTTTTTGGCAGATGTTTCGGGCTAGCACCGTGGGCGCAGACGAGGCGATCTTTTATTTTGAAAAGCCGCAGAAGTGGCGGCTGCCAGGCGTCTGTGGAGGATGACAATGGCGGCGGCTGGCAGTGAACCTGGCGTGACTCAGAGCTGTCTCCAGGTCTGTGATGCTGATGAAGTTACTGCGAAGGAGCCGCTGCTGTTGCTTCACATTTGTGCCGACGCAGCAGACGAGTTTGTCGATGGAGATGACTCACGACGTGGGGACAAAGTAGCCGAGACGTTGAAATGATGAAGATTTGAGTCGTTTTTTTGTCGCCGTTATAGATGGAGAAACAGGTGACGGAGGTGAAAAGCAAACGCTGATTAAAACCATCAATAAGGCGGCGAGGATATAACTTTGAAACTGTCTGCGAGTTGGAACAGAGAAGTGCCAGACACACACACACACACACACACACAAAAATTAAAGTGAGAATAAAAAAACTAAATCTAAAACTTTTAAAATCCCAAGAAAAAATGTGACAAGGGAAAAGGAACGAACGCAGGGTTTGAGAAATGAATGAATGTAATGAAAATGAGTATAAGCCGAGGAAATGTGATGGGAGCCCAGGCTGCAGGCTGCAGTGAAGGGGTGTGTGCGTGTGCGTGTGCGTGTGCGTGTGCGTGTGCGTGTGCGTGTGCGTGTGCGTGCGTGCGTGCGTGCGTGCGTGTGTGTGTGTGTGTGGACTCATTCATTTAGCGCAGCAGGATCCTCAGACAGCTGTCACTTTGCTCAGCGACTCTCACACTGATTGTGCATCAACATTCGCTGCCACTCGCACGTTTACATGTTCGACATACGACTGCGGCCTCTGCTCCTCTGAGCGTGTGTGTGTGTGTGTGTGTGTGTGTGTGTGTGTGTGTGGAGCATGTCTGAGCGGATAACCAGAGACGTCCTGAGCGGCAGACGAGGTCACTGCTGCAGTGATCCAGACTGAAACTGATGATTTTAAGTCATTTTTTTGTTTCTTTGGGTTTTATTTTTGTTTTTGTTTTGTTCCGGTTCCTCTCTGGTTCCATCTGGAGCTGCAGCAACCGTTAACTACCACACTCATTAGATAATTAATCACTTTTTGATTTGAACATTTACAACTTTTATTTGAGTTTATTTTAAGATAAAATGCCTCTGAAAGGTGAACTTTTTCTCCCTCCTCTGGTCTCTATCGTTGTGTTTCCATAACAGTGTGGTTGCTGTTTCCATTGCGGGGTGTTTTGCATATGAGATGTGATTCTATGTTTAGTCTATTCTGTGAGAACACAACATTTTTATGCCAGCAGAATATCTTTGGAATGGACAAAATAATGTATTAATGGCCTTTGTGAAACACATTTTCTGACGATCGACAGACCAAATGTAGTCGGACGGATCAATGGAGCGTGAAGAGAAACTTTTCTTGTATTTCTAGTTTGTTCCTCTCAGGAGTTTTGCCACAGTTTCTGTCATTTCTGTGACCATATATTTAATGATTTGCAGCAGCTTGACACTAATATGAGTATGAATATCAATAACATGCAAACCTGCAAAACATTTGACCCTAAAAAAACAACAACATCCGTGAACAAACCTTAACGTGTGTCATAGTGATCTGCAGGACTCAGTAACAACTTGATTGGAGAAATATAGAAATATATAGTCAGAATTATCTGTTATATTTTCTGGTTTCTTTGGCTCTATAGCTGCAGATCTAGAAAAGCTTTTCATGATTAAACAATATTTCTGAGTAGTAGTGACAGCATAGACAGTATGTTTGAGGAACAGACAGATAATATATATTCACACTGTATTTCACAATGTTGTGACCATCTACAGACCAAGTGATTCACTGAGAAAATAAATGTCAGATTAGAGAAACTTTTTTTTGTTTTCCATATATTACATTATTTCTATATATTTGATATTTTGCTGCAGATTGACATCAGATAAGTCTGCTCCTGTGCTGCAGCACACACACACATACACACACACACACACACACACACACACACACACACACACGTTACAGTGAAGCTGAAATCTTCCATTGAGGCTGAACCTGCTCTCTTCATTCTGCTGTTCTTGTCGGAGTGTCTCCTTTATTTCACCTGCTTGTTTCTGAGCTGCTGCTGCAGTCCCCCCAACACCCCCCACCCCCACCCCCACCCCCGACACACACACATACACACACACACACACACACACACACACACACACAGCTCTCCTCCAGTCATTGGTATTCAGACACGCCGGCCCGAGGTGGCAATCTGTTAAAGAACGTGGAGGGGGGTGTCACCTCTCAGTTAAGGCGGCGCTGGCGTGCTGCAGGCCTGGTGTGCCTGGACAGCTGGCCTCAGAGTTAGCGAGTGTGACTGTGGAGGAATGGACGCTGAATAACAGAGCCCGCAGCGCGGCGGCGGCGGCGGCCGGCGGCCGGCTGGCTGTCCAGCAGGCGTGACGCGACAGGACGGAGGCCAGAGCAGCTACAATCCATTACTTTTACCTGAGGAAGAGGAGGGAGGCAGAGCGTGAGAGAGGGATTGAGTTAAGGGCCAGAGCACCTTTCAGCGCTCTCTTCTGCATGCTAATTCCACCGCCCGCTTTGGAAAAGGGATCAGAATCTGCTGGCGGAGAAACATGGCCTCTCAACTCACTAAAGGCAGGAAAATCCTGGTGCCTGCGCGCCGCTCCAGCAGCCGCCGGTCTGCACACATATGCATATTAACAGGCAGCTGCACACACTGTTTAAATGAAGTGCTGCGAGAGCGCACGCTCCGCTCCCTGCAAGCTGCAGATTGGATTTTATTCTTTTGTGCCGTATCGCAGCAGAAGAGCCTCTAAATGTTTGGATTTTTACAGATAACTCGGCACCTTTCGGCTCAAATCCTTCACGTGTTGATAGTCAGAAAGAGTGGAGGGTGGAGGACGAGGCGCTGGTCACTAATCCACTGACACAACCATCCACCTGTCAGTACGGCCCTTCAAAGGCTGCTTCTAAGTATCAGAGAAGATCTGCAGAATCCTCTGCTCTGAGCTTCTTAAATACGATGAATATTTTCATGTTTCTTTCGTCTCTATAATTGTTTCACAGATTTCTGCAAAATAAGAAATATTTATAAAATTGAAACAAATCCAGCTGCTACTCACATGTCTTTCCACTGAAGGGTGAACATAGACAGGTCTAGTAAAGACTGTTCCTGCTCCATCCCATAATAACCCTGGTACCATCTTTGAATCACATGTAAAAACAGTTGAGTCTCCTCCTCTGTCCATCTGGTCTGAAGGGTCATGTCAAGTCATGTGACCCCTACGTCAGGTCACGTGACCTGGAGATGTGAACAAAGTGTTTCCATCACACTTTGAGATCAGCTTCTAGATGGACACGTCTGGAGGAGCAGATCAGGAGAGGAGCTGTGCTCAGAGACATGTGAGAGCTTCATCTCCAGGCTTTATGCAAATGTTTAGGTTTTGTACTTTTCTTGGGGTGAGGGAAATGCGTCTTATGGCAGCATGAGGAGTGTATGAAACACTCATGGATCGACGGTAAAAGTTGAGACATTTTTCAGCCACAGTTCCAGTTTTTTGGCTGCAGTCTGCTTTCTGTCATTTCTGTGTCCGTATGTTTGAGATTGGGTGACAGATTGACTAATAAACAATGAGGCTGATCTATTCCTGCAGCTCCCATCAACGCTGGAACTGAACATATCTGAGAAAACAAGGCGTTGCAGGCTTCGTGAGAGGCACAGCGACGTAGCTGTCACGTTTTACAGACTGAATCACTCATCAGTTAATGGAGAAAACGTGTGACAGGTTAATACGAGCACAGAGCTGAACCCTACGCTGTACAGTCACACACACCACATGTTGCTGCCAGCCCGGTGATGTCACAACACACACACACACACACACACACGTCCACCCCAGTGCAATTATTTCCACCCCCCTCCCCTGCAATGTGCCCATGCACGGCAGCAGACAGGGAGCGCGATGAGCATTTGTGCAGAGAGCATGAAGCCGAGGGTGATTTTTGAGGCGCTGCTTAAAGCTATCACTATCGAAGTGGAAAGTACACATGACAACTGGTTTGCAGGTTCCAAATGAGAAACCACCACAAACTGTGTGTGTGTGTGTGTGTGTGTGGGGAGGGAGGGAGGGTGAGAGAGACACAGAGAGAGAGAGAGAGAGAGAGAGAGAGAGAGAGAGAGAGAGAGAGAGAGAGAGAGAGAGGAGAAAAAAAAACAGCAGCCTGGATTGGCACCCAGTGACAGTGATAAATTTCACCAATCGTCCAGTGTGAAGATCTGTCTAATCTTAGCGGTGGCTCGCAGCGGGGTAGGACCCCATCACTCTCCCATTATTTGACAACAAAACATCCGCGGAGAGCAGTGAGCCAGGTTCACTTAGCTACAATACACTGCCTGCATACACAAATACCCAGCGAGGGGGGATTATAAAGTGGCTGTGAAGCCGGCCGTTAAAGGGCCCGGCCGCTAACAGGCCGCTCCACCTCGCCACCGCGCCGCCCGGCCCAGGCTGCAAACAAAGCCGTCCGTCAATAGCCTTTAATTCTGAATAGAGAGCAAATAAAATTCAATGCCTGTAATGGCCTTCATTCTGCTGCGGACTCTTGAAATTGATTCGATGGCTTAATTTGGCGCTGGCAGGTGGAGCAGGCTGCAGCGCTGCAGCCGCCCGCCTCCCGGAGCAGCAGCCCAGCAACAACAACAACAACGCTGTTTGGGGGATTTTGGTTTGTTTGTTTGTTATGTATTCTTTTTCCTGCGTGTGTGTGTGTGTGTGTGTGTGTGTGTGTGTGGTGGCGGTCCATATGCATCTTCTTTCTATCTATCAGGGCCATGTGGCGACGTGTTGGCAGCGCCGAGCTCGGCGTTTACACCCAGAATGTTATTTTGATTTCACTGACACAGAGATAATGTTTCATAACACACAGTCAGTCACGAATTAGCCCATCTGTCTGTTTGAGCTTCCCCGTGCTGATGGAGTCTCTGTGTGTGTGTGTGTGTGTGTGTGTGTGTGTGTGTGTGTGTGTGTGTTGACCAGGGTGGCTCAGCCCTCTCCCCAGCAGGATTCTCTGACGGCTGTCAGCTCATTGACTGACTCCTCCACAGATTGTATTTGAGCCAAAATCCTGATCCCTCATCTCGCTGCTCCTCTCCTGCTTCGCGTTCTCGCTCCTCTCCCCCGGCTTGTCGACGTGCATATGCTGACACACTCGCACATGTAAATACAAGCTTCCCTCACACACACACACACACACACACACACACATGCACAGCTCGGGCTGTTCAACAGGAGACGCTGGCGACTGTGTGAGACCGAATCTGACAGTGAATCTTTGCTTTTTACGTTCCAATTAGTGTGTTTCTCCTCCAACGACTGAACCTGGAATATTTATGTCTCAGTGCTTCACAGAGTGGCACAGATACTGTGCTGCTTTTACTTCTTCTTTTGTTAAATATTCAAATCCCAAATAGAGACAAAGCTGCCATTGGATAATTTAAAAAAATGGCTTAAAATAAACCACAGTTCACCACTCTTCTTTCTCTCTTTTTTTTTTAAATCACATCACATTCTTCAGCTGGAGGGATTTATTGTTGTATGTAAGCTCAGTGTGTGTGTGTGTGTGTGTGTGTGTGTGTGTGTGTGTCCCAGTGCTGATACTGGTGCCGGGCAATTTGAGGGGTTTTAGCCAGAGTCGCTCTCTGTTTAATATCTCTATTCATATCATCATTAAGTCATTATGGGGAATTTTGCAAATCAGTGAGCACAACTGCTCCACTGCAACATTAGGTTTCTATTGGATTTGTGTTACAGCACCTGGATATGGGGGATTTTAACCGGATTAATAAACTATCAGCTATAACCTGTGAGGCATCTAAAAACGATATAAATGCCAGTTACGTTTTGTCACATTGCACGTGCAGGGATTGTGCTGATGGCTGCATTGTGTTTCCTGGAGGCGGCCATCTTTGAATTCCTTTGGATTCCTGCTTCACGTGCTGGTGGATCAACGAGGTGATAACACGGTGTTGTTGTGGTCCTCTCACAGCCCGTCCCAGCTCCCTGTCACTGCTAGGACATTCTGGGAGGAATGTCTCCTCCGCCACAAACAAAAGCACCACAGGCAGAATCACAGCGCTTTGGTTTGCAGTCATGTTAAACTTTAATCTGACTGCATTTTTTTTTATGCAAAACCTAAAATACTCCAGTTCAGCTCTGTGTCATGGTCAGATTTCACTTCTTTTTTTTTTCCTTTTTTTGTCTCGTCAGACTCTCTCTCTCTCTCTCTCTCTCTCTCTCTCTCTCTCCCTCTCTCTCTCTCTCTCCCTCTCTCTCTCTCTCTCCCTCTCTCTCTCTCTCTCTCCCTCTCTCTCTCTCTCTCCCTCTCTCTCTCTCTCTCTCCCTATCTCTCTCTCTCCCTCTCACAGAGAGTGAGCAGGAATCCTCTGGAAGAGTCTCTCATTGCTGAACAATTTTGATCATGGTGTGAATTGTAAATCTAAATCCAGCAGGAAAATTGAGTCAGGTTCTGAATAAGGTATCAAAGCTTTTTGGAGTGTTTTACACATCCTCCTCCTTGTCAAACTCCTCTTTTATTGTTTCTCTCTCTCTCTATCTCTCTCTCTCACTCTTTCTCTCTCTCTCCCTCCCTCGCTCCCTCCCTCTCTCTCCATAAACCTCAGCCATCGCCTCCGCACACCATTTTCTAAACAAGTACAAAGAAGCGGTGATGCCCAGATTGAGAACCGCTGCGATTTACATGACTGATTACAGTGTAATTTCACACTTATTTGCATGGCTCTCCTCAACATCCTCGCCCAGCTAATGGATTGTTGGAGCTCTGCAGCCCGGGCCATGTAAATGAGGACGAGCGAGATGGAGAGAGAGATGGAGGGAGAGGAGACGGAGGGAGAGGAGACGCAGGGAGGAGACGGAGCGGCAGACAAAGTTCAAGTTAAAGTTCAAGGTCATTTATCTCCGCGGCCCTTTATCACACGCACGTCTCCGAGAGCTTTAAAGGGACAGACAGGAAAAGACAGGATAGAAAAAAAAACAGAAAAGACAAAATCCAATTACATCCAACTAATCAGCAACCAATCATAAAACAAAATGAAACAATGTGTTGAAAGGACGTGGCTGCTTAGCGAGGCTCCTAATCAGCCTGAGAGAGCGGCTGATGCTGGCAGAACTACCTCCACGTTCCTGCGCTCGCTTCATTTCATCTACAGCCGAGAACATTCAGCTGCTTACACCAGGCCACAAAAAACAGTTTACTCGGACGTGTGTGAATACTTCCCTTGTATGTGGATGTAAACAGGCCTTTAATCAGCCCGGAGCTGCGTCTTTACGGGCTGTGACCAGCCTCTCTCTTTACGGCCGCGTCGAGCCCACTTCCTGTTTGTCCCTGAACCGTAACGCAGCAGATGTCCAGGTCCAAGGCGCTCCGTCTCTTAACGACTGTGTTTACTGTGTGCAGGAGATGAGAGAGACATGAAAGGAGAGAGAGACGCACGAGAACAATCGATGTGGTGTTGATGAACATGATCTGCAGGTCGTGTATCAGGATTCCCATGACATCATCGATATCCCTCATCCACACAGTAAAAGAGCACAAAGGAGTTTTTACTTCAGTTTTTTCATGAACTTTCTTTTACATCTTCTGTTCTGAACAGTAGATACAGCACACATGCACACACACACACACACATACACACACACACACACACACACACACACACACACACACACACACACTCACACACACACACACATCAACGAGCAATTGCTCTGTCCAGCAGGGACAATGTGCCCATCCCTGCTCCTGTCACAGGAGTCACTGCTGCTGCTCGTTGCTCCAGCTCGTTGCTGCAGCTCGTTGCTGCAGCTCGTTGCTGCAGCTCGTTGCTGCAGCTCGTTGCTGCTCTTTGCTGCAGCTCGTTGCTGCAGCTCGTTGCTGCTTGTTGCTGCAGCTCGTTGCTGCTTGTTGCTGCAGCTCGTTGCTGCTCGTTGCTGCAGCTCGTTGCTTTGTGGCAGCGTCTGCGTGCTTTGTGAAGCCTCGCTGCCTCTCTGAGCCTGTGATTCCTGCCTGTTGAGGAGCAGGTGCAGCTCCGTTCAGGTCGCTCCATCCTTCAGGTGGTCTGACGTGATGTCAGAGGTCAGAGGTCAGAGTGGAGATGTTCTCAGGATGTGTGGAGCAAACGTCCTGTCCCTGAAGGTCCAGGCTCTGAGGAGCAGGTCTGAGCACATCTGACTGAGGGAAACGCTCTGAAGCCGCTCTGCTCGCCTCTATAAAGTGCACTATTTTATTTTTCTCTACAGATGCCATTTATAGTTTTGTCTGAGAATTTCATCAGTGCTTTTATGAGAGGTTGGCCGTATTTGACACCACTTTTATGGGGCCAGTTACTTTTTATGTGAAGCCTTCAGTGGAAATGTTGATGCGGTATGATTGCTGGATTGGGAAGTTTATAGGGATCAGTGGTTCAGTACAATATACACGGCTTCTGTTTAATAAAAAGGGAGAAGTGTGCAATTACAACCTTCATTCTTGAGCTTTTAACTCCCTCCGTCATTAACAGCCTGATATTTTGTCTTCAATACTTTAACGATTTTCACTTTCACATCTTCCAATTTTTCTCCACTTGGCCCAACTTTTCTTTCTTTCCTTGCAACAAGTAATTAATTTCCACTTGTTGTCATTAGTTAAAGCAGTAAAAAAAAAAAGAATTATGGCCACCTCCATGCAAATAGTGATTAATTATCGCTGGCTTAAGTCCATTTGTTCTCATGCAGGCTGTGCAGGGGAGCTCCCCGGGTGATTCATTCCTCCCCGCTTCCACAGATACGTCGCTCGTCTGCCTTTTCATCACCCTTTTTGTTTCTCATTGTTTCCCTTCACTTTCATCATAAGCCGCATGCTAATGTTCGGCGCGGCCACGGCGGGAGCAGGAATATATCATTTTCTGATTACATTCTATAAATGGATTTGTGGCTATTTGCACAGAGGAAGTGTCGTGGCCGCATTAGATATGAAAAGCTGGCGGTCGGTTGCAGGTTCAGCTGCAGCAGCTCGTCAGCACGGCTGTCTGTCTGCAGCAGCGCTAATGCTAACGCTAACGGCGCTGCTGCCGCCCAGGGAATTACCCTGCATGGGGGAGGAGGGGGAGGAGGAGGGGGAGGGGGAGGGGGGGGCTCCATTAGAATATCAGTGATGGATCCCAGAGTGAGGGTTGACGCCGAGGTTTTTTTCTGAGTGATTTCTTCTTTTTTCCGACACCTCATGCATAAATGGTGCAATTCACACTGATACTTAAGCTCTTTGCAGAGGTGCTTAAGTCTTCTCTCACACACACTTCCCTCCCCTCTCGTTCTGACACTGAACCGAGGAGTCGAGGGGGGGGTTCTGCTGCTCCCAGCACGTCGTCCTCTCACACTGGTCATTTACATTATTCAGAGGTTCCTGTGAAGTCCAGTCCACGGTCTGACCCACATTAATACGATCTGAGCACAAACTTCATACAACAACAAGACGACTCAGGCTCCGAGACGGAAAATCAAACACGCTGCCAGAAGAGGGGTTTCTGTGTCAAACCCCCCACCCTCAAATCTCTTGATCCATCATCAA
>CM055203.1:1452488-1494988 GCA_029224185.1 Karalla daura | reverse complement strand
GGATGCGGCTGGATGTGGCTGGATGCGGCTCCAGCGGCTGGATGCAGCTGGATGTGGCTGGATGTGGCTGGATGCGGCTGGATGTGGCTGGATGCGGCTCCAGCGGCTGGATGCGGCTGGATGTGGCTGGATGTGGCTGGATGCGGCTGGATGTGACTGGATGTGGCTCCAGCGGCTGGATGCGGCTGGATGTGGCTGGATGTGGCTGGATGCGGCTGGATGTGGCTGGATGCGGCTCCAGCGGCTGGATGCAGCTGGATGTGGCTGGATGTGGCTGGATGTGGCTGGATGCGCCTCCAGCGGCTGGATGCGGCTCCAGCGGCTGGATGTGGCTGGATGCGGCTGGATGCGGCTGGATGCGGCTGGATGCGGCTCCAGCGGCTGGATGCGGCTGGATGTGGCTGGATGTGGCTGGATGCGGCTCCAGCGGCTCCAGCGGCTGGATGCAGCTGGATGCAGCTGGATGCAGCTGGATGCGGCTGGATGTGGCTGGATGCGGCTGGATGTGGCTGGATGTGGCTGGATGCGGCTGGATGTGGCTGGATGTGGCTGGATGTGGCTGGATGCGGCTGGATGTGGCTGGATGCGGCTCCGGCCGGTCGCTGGTCTGAGCAGCTTGTGAAGGCGGGAACACTGAGGAGGTTCTGCTGAACACAGCTGCTCCTGGAGAACAGGCAGGAGCAATTATCCGAGAGGCTGCGGCTGAAAAGACAGAAACAGAACAACATCCCCGAGAGGCTGAAGAGTCCTGCAAACAACAACAGCAACAATAATAATAATGATGATGATGATGATGATGATGATGATGATGATCAGGACTGGACCGGGGCCGCCAGGCTGCGGGTGTTGTGGCTGCTGCTTCCCGTCATGGAGGAATTTGACATGATTACAATTAGTGTGAGCTGCATTCCTCTGCTCGGCTTTCCCTCTCGTTTTTCTCACCTCTTTTATATTTCTGGGGCTTAATTCAGGTAGCGATGACAGCCGCGTATTTCATTTAATGGCAGAAATGTTACTGTGTTGGAACAAAACCTGTGTCCAAGGCTGCGTGTGAGAGTTATTAGAATGATTAGGGGGAGAGAGGCTGTGAAACGGTGATAGATTCATTGTGTTGGCATTAATACTCATTAGTGAATAAGTTTTGACATTCGAGTGTAATTAAACAAAGGGAACGCGGGAGCATTACTGAGAGGATTGTCAGCCTCCTCCACACCAGTGAGCTTAAAGTTTTCTATAGCAGATTTTTAGTTGAGAAAACACCAGCTGAGAATCAATTTTAGCCCAACAGCTGGAAACTGGGCCAGTCTGAGAACTGTGGAGGCTTTTTAGACGATTGCAGAAGAGGAAGAAATGAGCAGTGGCTCTATTTGAGAGTTGACTTGGACGAGCTAAAAGGTCAGACTGTGTAGCGTGGTCGGAGCCGGGAGAAGTGAAATATGTTTGTCTTTTGCACTAAATTTAATACTGTTGAATAAAGTCTGAACCAGCTGTGTCTCTATAAGCCGAGGTGGAGAGAGAGCTTTACGGGGAAATGTGTTCAGGAATGAAAGTGCTCTCCCTGCTCCGCAGACATGAGTTAGAGGCTTCCAATCACTGCCAACCACGGTCTCATTTGTTTGCAGTAATTATACCTACAGTAGGTAGCCTAATTACTTCAACAATAACACACTGATGATTATAAAAAGTAAAAACGTCGCCTACACAGCCCGGGCAGCCAGAGGGGGCACACCATTTATCCTCCTTATGGGTTTAAAGTGCAGCAGTGAGCATGTTTAAATTTCTGTCCAAAGTGTTAACTAAAGTGGATTAGAGGGGCCTGCGCTCTGTTCACAAACTCCCTAATACCTCCCAAAGATTGTTTCAGCACATATTCATGAATAAAGAGCGAGTTTAAAGAGATTTGGCATCAGGGCTCTTATTGACCCGTCTTCTGTGTACGGTTTTGCGAGGCTATCTGGGAGCCCAGGGGAAGGATTTAGTCTGCCCAGGAAAAATCTAATATTTCTCCACATTAAAGTCAAATAAAAGCCACCTGGCAGCCCCTGTGTGTGTGCGGGGGGAGGGGGGGGGGGGGGGGGGGGGGGGGGTGATACAGTGGTGACCTACAGCCATTCAGCGCAGCCCGAGTTAAACACTCTGCTCGGGCCTCCTGCTATCTGCTCCAGGAGCCACGACAGGTGACGCGTCCTCAGAGGGGGGGGCAGGCAGGTGGGGGGGGGGCGCCACGCACCAACCATCGATCTGTGTGTGTCTGAGGCAGGCAGACATGGAAACCCAGGAATTCATTTACAACTCTCAGTTTTTTACTCATCTGTTTGGGCTCCATCTGTTCGCCTTCCACATAGATTCTGTTTGTGTGAATACCAAGAGGAATAACTCAGGAGGATGTGACATCACAGCCCGGCTCACAGCCCGGCCAATCAGAGCGCTGCACCATCACACTGTGTGTGTGTGTGTGTGTGTGTGAAGGAGCTCTGCCCTCTTTATCATCTTTGTTATTTTCATTATGAATCTGGGATTTGGATTTATTTTCATTAACTGTAACTCAATCAGCCATTGCCAAATCTTTACATAGATATAATCATAATACATACATAATGATAAAATAGTATAAAATAATAACAATAGTAGTAAATATTAAAAAAACAAAGTAGAGTTACATAAGATCTCTTGTTGAGCTCAAAACTGAAAAATCTCAGAACACGAAAAACGAGTTGCAGACTCTAAATCTATAAATCCCATTTTGAGTGAATAAAAATATTTGAAAAAAGAAATGTAATGTTTGTAAGCTCATGTCATTGATTAAAGTAGATTAGTCTCAGGTTCTCACTATTACAGTTAAAGAGGGGACAACAAATACAAAACTGTCTGGACCCAAAAAACAAAATGTCCAACCCGTCACTGAGCAGAGCTCAATATAATATTTAACTATATCATGTATGTGATATGAGATATGGATATATATAAGCATAGTTCAACATATATATACCATATTAGTTATATATGATATCATACATCATCGATCATATTCATTCTGAGCCATGTCTGAATTTGTTGGATGAGCCAGTGGTGCGTTCAGTACAGTGACCAGCAGGGGGCGCAGCTCTGGCTCTGCTCAGCTTCACTGCTCAAGCGTAGCAATCAATGAACACTGCTAAACCACACATTTGCATGGTGTGGTTTGTTGTGGTGGAGGTTGTGTTTGGGTGTGATGGTGGGCTGTGTGCGTGGACGTCTGCTCTGGTTATTGAGCTGCAGCTGAGTCTCCACCAGAGCCCATTCAGCTTCAGAGGACAGCAGCCTGCCTCTGTGATCGATCTCCAGCTGATCATAAGTGTTTCCAATCTGAATCCAGCAGCAGTCCTGGGGAGCACGGGGTGTGAGCCGAGATGGATCACCTCGCTCCCTCTCACACACGCACACACGCACGCACACACACACACACACAGACGCTGCTTTAGTATGGATGTTGTGTCGCTCTCATCCTCTGGACACAATCAGTGAACACTCACAGCGGCTGTGTGTGTGTGTGTGTGTGTGTGTGTGTGTGTGTGTGTGTGTGCAGCCCTGGTGGAACCTGCAGCATTTCCAGTTTGATCTGCTGCTGTTTCTCTGTGACTGCGGCTCACACGTATTTTCCTGCTTTTTTTTGTTTTGTTTGTTTGTTTTGCTGCTGTTGTTGTGCAGCTCTGCGTCCGATGCGTGGACGGCATCGTCTGCAGAGTTCAGCAGCCGAGAGGTTCAGGGAGCAACCGCCACATCACACATAACACAATGGAAAAATGAACGGTTTGAGTATTCAAAAGCACTTTTGAGAATCAGCAAATTATGCGATCTTAGCTACTGACAAGTGATGATTTCCTGCTTCCTTTAGTCATCGAGGAGATAAAACAAGCAGAAACATGGACCCACAATTGTCACCATGTTTACAGCATTTTATAGACTGAACGGCTAATAAATCAATCGTCTTCCAGAATGCCGGTTTGTTACAGCCCTTCTGTGTTCTCTTACTATAAAATGGAGCCTCTGTAAGTCTTACCAGCTTCATTTGAAGGAAGATCCCATTTCCATGGTGTCTTTATTACAGCATCTAAAGGCGGCATCTGCATTGATGCCGTTTCCTCCCTATGCAGCTCTGAGGGGTTTGGGAAGCAATGGCTTCATAACAATTCACATAACAGAAAATAATAAAATGTAAGCGGATACGGAGAGGTATAGAAGTCTCAACGTGGGTGAGTCTGAGCAATGAGGCAAACCTCCATTTGTGATGTCACTCTGTCAATCAATCTCCCGTGTGTTGCTGCGACTTGCTGCGCCTCTCGCCTCTCTGTGCATCACCACCGACATTATCAAGTCATTTCATCATCTCCAGACTGTGTTAGCAGCTCATTTGGGAAAATAAAGTGTGAAGTTGTTACCGAGCTGGGAGGAAGCAGAGGAGCGTCACGCCGGCCCCGCTAAATCAAACACGCAGCGTCTTCTGGGATGAGGAGTCAGGGCTGGCTGCAGCTTCGGGAGCCGTTTGTTGCAGAATTGCACGATCTTTATCTCAGTTTGTGTCGCTATACGGCCGCCGTGGAAAGTGTTTTCCAGTGTGCATGTGTGTGTGTGTCTGCAGTCACATGTGTGTGAGTGTGTGTGTGAGAGAGAGCTGCTGGCTCCCCCGCCGCCTGCAGACATGCAGGATGAAAGCCTGGTTGGAGGTGGATGCGGCTCAGATGCTGCAGCCTGCAGTGAATCTGTGAGCAGCGACTTGTCTTTGTGGAGGCCAGGTCACTGCGAGGTCTCCTTTCATGGAGGTGACAGATGTACGCCGAGATGCACATCGCTGCGCGCGTGTGCGTGTGTGTGTGTGTGTGTGTGTGTGTGTGTGTGTGTGTGTGTGTGTGTGTGTGGAGGAAGCTCCTCTTTTTGGATTTCGGCATTGATCAAATTAGACCTTCCCATAGATGAGAATGTTCATTTAAATGTCAACACTCATATTAGCAAGGCTCCTGTGAAATATGGGGGATTGGGCGGAATCATTTAGATGTCAGCCTTCATTTTATATCTTCACTTTAGTGATGAATGGCACCAGTTTGTGTCTACTGAGCAGATTCAAGGGGAAGGTCTCATCATGTCAAGTCAATATTCAAATTAGGAGACGGAGGAGATGGATTTTTTTCCTTTAGTTTGAGGGAAGGAGGCAGGAGGAGGAAGAGTTTCAGCGACGTGAGACTTTTAAAGACTTTTAATATCTCTCTGTCTATCACCTGTTCATCACCGAGACAGAGAACGAGGAACAAAAGGTTGAAGCGAGAGAGAGGGAGAGAGAGAGGGAGAGAGAGAGAGAGAGAGAGAGAGAGAGAGAGAGAGAGAGAGAGAGAGCAGCCGAGGGTCTGAATCAAAGTCAGACGGTAACGAGGTGTTTCCCTCTGAGCTGCTCACACTCAACAGTCGCTGCTAATTTAGTCATTTGCCTTTTTTTTTTACAGTCATCATAAAAGTCATTTTCGTTAGAAATTCAGTTTTTCACAAATTATTTTGCCTCCAATAAAAGTGTCAGAAATAAAACCTGGAGCACGCTGGATCTTAGTCTCAATTCCAAATAAATAAAGTAATAAATTGACGTGTTTTATGGAGCTGCAACAGCGTCATGTTCTCCTTCATGTCTGTGGTAAAGACATCGTCTTTGATGTCTTACACGTCAATACGTTCTGGTGTCTTTACTTCCATGTAGTGAATAACTGAGTCCGGACAAAGGAAGATATCTGACCACTTTGTTTGTTTCCACAATATTTTAAGGAACTAATTGATTAATTAACAAAACAATAGATAGATAACATATAAATAGATCTGTCACTGTGGTTTTCTAAGAAAAGCAAAGAATGAAACTGTGAGAGATTATGTCTAGTTTATTCTTATTAATCCAGTTTATTGTAACCCTAACAAGTTGATCTAAGCATTAATATATATTTTTATTTAGACCAAAATCTTCTGATCTCAGCTCAGTAAATGTTCATATTTTCTGGATTCTCTGTTACAGATAATTCACTGAGGTGAAGACAAAACAACGTTCTGACCGTTCTTCAAACATTAATCATTTTAACAGTTTTTGAATATTATTGTATGAACCAAACAAGTCAAGAAAGTAATTAACAGATCCATTAATTACGAACTAAGATTGATTGATTGATTGATTGATTGATTGATCGTTAGTGGCAGCTCCAGTGTCTGTGTGGTGAGAACATAACGAGCTAACGACAGAGGAACAGAAACTGATCCCAGGTCAGTCCAGGTTCAGACGCCATCAGCCACAACTTCCAACGAAGCCCCATAGCAAACTCACACTAGACGCAGGCCCAAGAGAGGAGGAGAGGAGGAGAGGAGAGGAGGAGAGGAGGAGAGGAGAGGAGGCGAGGAGGAGAGGAGGAGGAACTCCTTGCTGCTCTCCTCCCTCCTCCTCCTCCTCTTTCTCCTCAGTTTCAGTGTCATTATAAACCTCTGGTCCTCCTCCCTCCACCTCCTCTCTGGGCTCTGGGTTGATGTGCAGAGACGCAGGCGAGCGAGTGACGCTAACAAAGCTGAAGTGTGGCGGCTCGCCCTGTGAGCGGCAGCCAGCCTGTCAGCCTCCCTTTGTGTCACACACCTAATTGGGAACAATTAGCCCAAAGGTTGTTTTACATGGCAGAACATGATAGACTTCAGTTATTCCATTGTTCCTGTTTTGTGAATGGCGCTATCTGAATGAGGCCCTGATTGGAATTGTCTTTGACGAGGAGGCGCCGTGTCGTCCTGTCAGGGAGACGCCTCCTGCAGGCGGCGGGGTCAGCGTGTGGGACTGGGCCGGGCCGGGCCGGGCCGGGGGGGGGGGGGGGGGGGGGGGGGGGGGGGCTGGGCCGGGGCGGGGGGGGCGGGGGGGGCCGTGGCAGGGCGGGGCGGGGGGGGCGGCTGCAGCAAACCTCTATCAGAGGGAAGAGGAGGCTGTCGCGGCGGAGCAGATACCTGCTGATAATCGGTGGTGATGGATCGCTCCTAACGACTCCAGCGGCGCCACATCACGCCCGCTCTTCGCCGCGCTCGTTTGCGAGGCCGGCGCGGTCCAGCTCGGCCCGCCGGCTGCCAAATGGAGCCGACCCGGGCCAGCCGGCGCTGCGCCGGAGGCCCCCGTGGCTCTGGAGGGGAAGCCATCTTCTGAGGCCAAGGCTGCGTCTCCTCCACACTTCCTGCTCCTCTGTCACGCCGCAGGCGCCCGGAGGCCTCCTCCTCCCCGGCCTCGCCGCTCAGCGCTGGACGCGCCTCCACAGCCGGGCGGCGTCCAGTCACATGCTGCACACCTGATGGGAAGCTCCACTGAACCACTGCTGCAAATCAGGGATTAATTGCTTTGTTGGTTCATGAATCTTCCTCTGTGAAGGGGACTGAGGGTGAGTCTTGTTTTGGCTGCAAACATGTAGAGCAGGTCCAAGCACATCATCACATTCTTATTCACACATTATTACGATGATTAACTGCTGAACCTAAACAGACGTCTGTCTCGCTGCTTGTCCATCACAACCAGAAACAGACAAAATATCTTCATAAAAACTGGAGGACATCGCTGCTCCTCATGAATCATTGTCAGAAATAGCCAGGAGTCATGGATCATTTGTTTCATCTATCGGTGAAAAAGTCTCCTCGTTGAGTCGTCGTTGACAGAGATTCTGTTTCCAGTTTATTATCTAAACAGATTTTTTTATATCATGTTCTTTTCTTCGAGTCAGACTGACTCGTCCATGAAGGATCGGTTACAGGCCTGAGTGAAGCTGATGAATGCAGCAGTGGTTGTACATGGTTACCTCCCAGTTCCAGATTAGATAAACTGATCTCAGGCCAGGAAATTGAAGAAAATGTTAATTCCACTCAGCGTGAAGCAGCTGAGATAACCTCTGCAGGGCGTCGTATCACGTGCTCCGGGCTGCCATTAAAAGCTCAGTCAACGAGGATTTAATACTCCTGCTATTGTTTCAGTTACGTAATGAAACGTGCCTGTTCTGTTCTCTCCTCATCTGTGTTGGTTCCCTCTCAGTTTAACGAGTTCCTGCTCTCTCTATGCAGAGCGGTGCTAGGCTCTCTCCTCCTGCTCTGTAGCTGCAGATCGTGGACCAGCATCCGACCAGAATCCGTCAGCTTCTCGCTGTGCCCTGCAGGAGACGGAAAACTAAAGCGATGAGTGAGAAAAATAAAATAAAAAAAGGTAGAATAAGATCTGAGCAGGGCTGCAGAGCTGGAGGTGATTCTCTGCAGGTTTGTCCTGGAGAACAGGAGCAGTGTTTTGATTCATTGTTAATATGAAAAGTATTGATTAGTGGAGTATCAGTGTGAGTTCCTGCATCATTTAGTGAGGATTTCTGCTTTCCCAGGATGGTGCAGCTGCTGTTTCACAGGCGTTTCCAACCTGACAGAAATCTGAAGTCTGCACAGGTTAGAGGAGGCTGAGCTGCAGCGAAAACACTGCAGCAGTACGTCCCATTACATGTTATATTTTATTATGTTACTTAAAACTAAGTTAAAAAAATAACATAACTTCAACGTTATGTTGTTGTTAAAACATACAGCATCTCAGTGTGTTATATATTATATATTATACAGCTCATTATAAGACGTGTTTCAGTGGGAATATGATTGGTTAGCAACCGCATATTTCTTATTATAAATAAATATTATAAATATTATAACTGTGAAAGAAAAATCCTAAATCTCAAACTCTGTCTTTAGTCAAAAAGCTGCATCATCAGAACGACTCTGGTTTTTGGATATTTAAAGATTTTTATTTTTAATTTAAAGCTTTGAAATGAACGGCGAACCTCAGGAGAAGCAGATCCGTATCAATGAACTCTTAGAGTTTCACGTCAACAGGTCAAATAATACAAGCAGTCAAAGCAGCTGCAACAACTGCATAAACCTCAAAAATAATCTGCAAAAATAACGAGAAAATAATGTTGAAGCTTTGTGTTTGTCGTCAAACTGATCCAGTCTGGTAGATAGGACAGAGTGGAACAGGACAATATCTAGTGGTTCTATGGCACTAACCTCTGATTAGTCTGCTGTTAGACACTACTGATACCTGATCAGGAGGAAGATGAAGATGCAGCCTGAGCCGGTACGATGCTGGGAACTCTGGGAAGTGTGGGTGAAGCTGTGTTTGTATCAGCAGAACACGCAGTGTCCAGTCTGCTGCGGGACACCTGCCACTGTCTTCCCACATCCTTTTGTGCTCTGCTGCTGGAGCTGAGTGGGTTTGTGTGCGGGGCAGTATGGTCCTGGAGGGGGGGGGGGGGGGGGGGGGGGGGGGGGGGGGGTTAGGGGTGGGGGCGGGGTGGAGCTGTGTGCTGTTGGCAGGCGTGCAGCCCTGATCCATGGCTCGGCTCTTTCTTTAGAGCCGGGGCCTTGGCTGCCGGCACCGGAAGTAGCAGCAGGAGGACGGCAGAGCGCGGTAACAGCCAACAGTGTGTTGGTGGATTTGTGATATAAATACAGAGAAGAAATACCTGTGTAGTCAGAGCGGCCGGTGTATTTTTATGCCAGACATGCGCACGTTACTCATTTTGTTTGTTTACATTCGGCCTTGTTATGAATATGATTTGCATGTTTATATCTAAGCAGGTCTTTGTGCATATGCATGGCTGTGCATGTTTTTCCTGACGCTGTGAGTGTGTGACTGAGTGTGTGAGTGTGTGTGTGTGTGTGTGTGTATGTGTGTGTGTGTGTGTGTGTGTGTATGTGTGTGTGTGTGTGTGTGTGTGTGTGTGAGTGTGTGCCAGCGGGTGCAGCTTGCAGCTCAGTGTGTTTATATATTCCTGCTCTCAGTGTGCGTCCGGCACTGCGGCACTGCGCCCGGATTCACCTGAGGCCAAGGAATGTCCTCTCTCCCTCCTCCCCCTCCTCCTCCTCCTCCTCCTCCTCCTCTTCCTCCTTCTCCTCGCAGCATCCCTCACACTCCTCGCCCACGCCCTCAGCAGGGCAGCGGGCGCCTCCGCACAGACCTGCCAGGCATCTGGGCCGAGCAAACCCCGGCCTCGCTCACCTGGACCCGGACAAGGTCAGGAAGTTGGGAAGGAAGGAAAGACAGGCGGAGAGAAGGGAACGCTGCGGCCCGGGGGCGAGGAAGAGCAGAGGCAGCGTGTGAACCCGGCAGACCTTCTGTTCTCCTCACAATCGGCTGCCGAGGAATTCCACTCCGACAGTCCGACCGAGGGCCCGCGCCTCTCTCTCCCATAATTCAATGATCAGGAGGTTACAGTGAAAACAAAACGAAAGCAAAAACTAAAACTCAGCCAAGGTCGGAAAAAAAGTGGACGAGCGTCGTGTTCCGATCCGTGTTTCCTTCACCCACAACACGGCGAGGAGGCAGCGTGTGCCGGGCTGCGGTGGGAAGGACTGGACCGGGGGTTATTCTGGGGATTTTCATGCTGTGCTGCACACCAAATAGGCAGAACCACATTCAGTCAGAGCAGGCAGAGAAATTCAGAAGTAACCCCGGGATCACTCAGTGTCTACAGCTAGAAAAAAGAGAAAGAAGAAAAAAAGAAAAGCGCCCTGTGTTCTCACACGGCAGACAGCGTTAGCTTTGTCTCGTCAATCCCACACTCCCAGAATTCAAACTAATACGCAGCCCGGCCCACGAGTGTCTGACTCCGTCAGGATGCCGGCTACAAGAGATTTGCTTCACTTCAGCGCCTTTGAAACAGGTTTTCCCTCATCGCCATTGTCTGTTTGACTTTTAAAGACGATACTCCTGAGAAAATACGGGCATGGCGTATTCCGGGCTGCGCCGGCAGACTCCGACTCAGAGGAGGATTGCAGGTAGACGCAGGGGCACCGAAACAAGCCTGAACTACTTTCCACGCGGTGTAATTCCCGGGATATCTTTATCCGAGGTCTCGATTCCTCTCACGAGCTCATTCTCTCACTGTCCCCCCCTCCCCCTCCTCCCCCCCGCCCCCCCCTCCCTCCTCCGTCCCCTCTTCCTTACCCTCGTTTTTATCACTGTCGTTAAACTGGACCTCCTCGCCCCCCGACAGCGGTTTTTATAGTCCTTGAAGTTATTAAACATGTATAATTACTTTTAGTCAGTTCTGCCGTGGGGAGATGAAGAGAGAGTGCAAAGGGAGAGGATGGAGATGGGGGGGGGGGGGGGGGCGAGCCGAGACAAATAGAGTTGGATTTTGTGTGCTCGTATATCCTCATTCTTCATGGAGAGAGTGGGAGTGCAGAGAGCAGAGTGTGTGCGTGTGTGTGTGTGTGTGTGTGTGTGTGTGTGTGTGTGTGTGCCCTCTCACTACGTCCGGCTCATATTTCTTTTATTGGCTGTGTGGTGTCGGAGCGCCCGGGGCGGCGTGGGGCAGCAGGTGCGACCGCCGCGGTCCCGGGTATGAAGGCTGCACTGCCCAGGAGCAAGGAGGAGCGAGGAGGAGCGAGGAGGAGCAAGGAAGAGTGAGGGGGAGCGAGGGGGTGTGAGGAGGAGTGAGGGGGAGTGAGGGGGAGCGAGGAGGCGCGAGGAGGAGTGAGGGGGAGCGAGGAGGAGGGAGGAGGAGGGAGGAGGAGTGAGGAGGAGCCAGGAGGAGCGAGGAGCAGTGAGGAGCGTGCTGGGAGTCATACCAACAGCTGCAGCGCGGCCACCGGGGCCGGCCGCCATTGTTCAGAACAGCGTTCATCTGCTATTCATTATTCACAGGCTGCCTGCGTGCGTGTGTGTGTGTGTGTGTGTGTGTGTGTGTGTGTGTGTGTGTGTGAGAGAGAGAGCTGTCTAATTTAATCTTTATTTATTTATTTATTTATTTATTTCCCCCTCCCTGTTTCCAGGCCTTTTGAAGAGGAGACAGGAGTGTTAAGGTCACGCTCCGGTAGGGGGCACTCACCCCGTCGTGTGCGCTGACAATTGATTTAGGTCATCCCGGTGAAGGACGTACAGTAGGAGGTGCTGCCGCTTTGTGTGACATTTCAGACGCGCCTCCTCGCAGCGTCCGCCTCCGTACGAGCGTGTGGGCGCTAAATATAAACGAGGAGACAGCAGCTCCGCGCTGCTCGCCTCGCGTTAACTCCTGTCTGCCCGGCGGAGTCTGTTCACACCGTCCACAGGCCTGTCCGGGGCCCGCCGCAGGGGCTGATGGGTAACGGGCAGATGGGGGAGGGGGGGTGGGGGTGAGGAGGGAGGAGAGGATGCGGTGGGGGGGTTTGGTCGGCATGCTGGGAGGTTGCTGCAGTTTTGGAAGGGGTCGGCTGAGGACAGAGGAGTGGCGCCCCTGGCATTCCTGTCTGCACAGGGACATCTGGTGGCCGCGGGCGGCACTGCAGCGCCAGGACTCACCTGAGCGCGCTCGGCCGAGGGCGGGGGAGGGGGGCAGCAGCGGCTCTGCTCAGCAGGTGTTTGGAGTGTTGTGGACTTTCAGCAGCGGATGAGGCGGTTGGAGCCTGTGGTCCGGTGCGGCGGCGGAGGCGAGGCGGAGGCGAGGCGGCGAGCACTGACCTGCCGGGGTGGACGGGCAGCTCGCCGCTCGCTGCACGCGCTCTGATTGGATGCAGCTGTGCACGCCCAGCGCTGCTACCTGCAGCGGAGGGTCCTGATGCTGCACTGACTGACCTCATCAGCTCCGGGCTGCTCTGCTGTCTGCCTGGCCAGTAGATGGCAGCAGTGCTCTGGGTTTGTTCTACTGTAACACAACAGACGCTCATGAAAAGCTGCTGGATGTGAAGGAATGAAGCAGCTGTGTGTGTGTGTGTGTGTGTGTGTGTGTGTGTGTGTGTGTGTGTGTGTGTGTGTGTGTGTGTGTGTGTGTGTAAAGCAGGATTTTTTTTTAATTGACTGAACATAACAAACACTTGTGTGATTCCATCTTGCAAAGGAAATAATGCTCTTAATGAGATTATCTCACATCCTCCCTTATTTATCTCCTGCTCTCCTGCAGTAAGTGCTGAGCATCGACAGAGAAGAGATTTTTCAGCAGGAAATTACTCGGAGCAGCGTCGGATCATAGCAGAACTTATTTTTAGCAGCTCTTGAATTATTCAGTTCAGGAACGACTTGTGTTTGGACACAACACATACAAAGATTCGGTCTGTTTCTGGGTAGCGGGAGAGTCACGGCTGAGGATTACTTTCATTATCTATTATTCATCCTGTTATTTGTTCGATAGCATGTCAGAGATCTGTGATAGAACACAGTCAAGGAAAGCAGCACGCCGGAGCGTCCGGGCCCCGATCTCTACTCCAGATCGTTGTGAATTGATCATCACAGTTGGTGCAGATTAATGGTCTGCCAGTTTGTAATCAGTGGAGCCGTTGGGTTCATATTTACATCAGCGCCCCGGTCTTTAAAGCCGACGCCACGGCCTGTGTTGACTGTGCTGTAAACATGGCGCTCCGGCAGAGAGGAGCACAACTTTCATTCATCTGTAATTACGGCTGCTGTTGTGATGTCATGTGCACGGCACACGCAGGGTTTCCAGGCGTCCAGCAGCCTGAGAATAAAGTGGGAAAGCCTCGGTGTGAATGTACCAGCAGCTCTCTGCCAGCTGCCTGTCTGGAATAAACAAACACAGGCTTATTTGTTGCAGGCGGAAATAGGCAGAATCAAACTCTATGCCGCTTATTAAAAAGCTCTCCTAATCTTTCGCAGAGCACACATTGCTCTGAGATAAAGACCACCAAATTAATTACCGGTTAATTATCATTTCTCACACTGCTTGCTCCAAAGAGGACAATGGAGTCTTTTCCCTCCTTTTCTCGGTCCCGCTCCTCCCCCGTACATAGGTTTTCCTTTCTTCCGTGGCCCGATAAAGTGTTTATTTATTCCTACAGTATACTTGGCACACGCAACCTTTTCCCAGTTACCTCTGGATCATCTGCACTTGAGCATGCTGGGAGAGAAGGAGGAAATATGATTTGAATGCAAATCAGTGATGTAAACACAGACAAGCAGCAACATGTTGTGTTGATTATGGAATAATATTCAAATAGAAAATATTCACGAGGAAAAAAACCCTCAACGGGGCGAATAATCACTTCAGTGAAGCTGTCAATGAGCAAAAAGGAGAGGAGCAGCGTTTACAGTAAATTTGCAGTTGACTGTACTCTCCCTTTGTCCTCTCACAGGGCAGCATTATTAAAATGTAATGTTTAAATTATGGAAATGCTTGATTGTGCATTGTTGAGTCTGTCTGCAGCCTGCGAGTGGAGGCAGCTGCTGCTGAAGCCGACATGCCTGCAGGCTCGCATCTTTACATTAGAGCGACGCCACCCGAGAACGCAGACCCGACGCCACAGGTCAAAGCAGAGCACGCGTGACCTTCTCGCCTTTCATCACGCTCACAAAATCCTGTGGAAGACACACAAACAACCAGAACCAACAATGACTCCATCCTGCCACCAATCTGTGCTCAGGATGCTCCAGAGCAACTCAGAAACTCTGTGACGTTTTCCTTCCATGCACACACACACACACACACACACACACACACACACACACACACACACACACACACAGTCTCTGGTTTGTCTGACTCACTCAGTCACACACGCAGCATCTTGTAAGTCAGAAAGACTCAGCGAACCAGACATGGATTCAGGTGTTAACAGACACGTTCCCTGCAGTTTGAGACGCCTGAGCAGCTGTTTCCAGAGATGATTCACCAGGTTCATTTACCTGTTTACTCTATCAAAGTGGAGACGCCGCAGAGCTGTGTGGACCAGGGCTTTGTCTACAGTGGGAACCTGCACGTGAGACACGTAGAAACGAGTTGTTTTCGTGTCCTGTCTTCAGGGATGGTGGACGGTTATGTTTTATGTCTCCAGTGGAAACAGAAGATGGGTCGTTCCACATCTGCTCAGGCCCATTGTCCTCTGGTTGCTCTATAGGCACAGCTACGGTATTGGACTTTAATGCAGAGCTGGAAGGGAAAGAGAATTCCCCAGTTCACCCTTCAAGGCTGTTTGGATGTTTTGTCACAGTTGAACTCTCATCCTCTGGACTTTGAAACATGGCGTTAATCCAAGAAGCTGGAAAAACTTTGTGTCTGTACATTTCCAGAACAATCAGAAACATTTTGCTCCTCCTGCTGAATGCGGCTGCTGCAGCTCCGTGAAGGTGAAGTTTCTACTCCATAATCTGACGGGGAAAGCCGAGGCACGCGGCTGTCTGTTAGCAGCAATATTTCCGGTTGCGTCTGCTACATTGTTGCTCTGCTCAGACTGAAACTTTCCTCACATCGAACAGAAACACCCAGAGGCTTTGCTGCCTTGTCTGATCTGGTCCAAAAAGCCTCGTGCTGCAGACTAAATCACTCCTTCTGATGGCTGCTGCAATCTGTTGCTGCCCCGAACTTTGAAAACATATTTATTACTTTTTTTAATCTGCCTCATGTGCGCTTTTCTCAGCCCCTGTGGGGAGAATCCTTTATGTTCTCATGTCTTATAGAAACGTCAGAGATTTTCACTCACTGTTCACATTTCATAGAGACGTCAGCGCCGCTCTGCAGGGAAAACGATCAACTCCAGGAGGAGGAATTGTTCCGGCTCGGCTGCCATCCACAGTGGCGGCAGAGTGTTTGGCTGCTGTCTCAGGGAGACTCTGTAATCTGCTTAATTGTCATTTTATCTGCAGCACGCGGCCGGTCTTCTTCATCTGCATCGCTGCGTTGTGTCGAGGAATCCTCGTAAAGATTCATGGAGCCGCGCTGCAAAGACACAGTCAGCAGCAACAGGACGCTGCAGCAGCCTGCGCTGCACTGTGTAGCGCTCTCCTGCTGCAGTCCAGCAGCTAATGAAAAATCAGTAGCGGGGTCAGAGGTCACATCAAACATGACATCATACGCAGCGGAGCTAATTAAGTGCTGCGAGTGGAGTCAGAGCCACGGTTACTGTCCTGCTGCCTTCATGTCGACGCTCCAGCTTTGTTTGAAACACCACAGCACTCACCTGCCTCTCTGGGCTTTTTTCTTTTATTTATTTCTTTTATTTATTTCTTTTATTTATTTCTTTTTCTTTCTTTTTTTTAAACTCATCCTGCAGAGACACATTCTGAGGTAGAAAACATTCCTGGAAAAACTTTAGATTCATCTAGATTTAACTATCGTACCAGAAACAGTCTCTCGTTCCTTTACTATTGTTATTCTTTTGGACTATTATTCATGCATGTGTTTGTATCAGAGCTCGCCTTGAAAAAGGCTTGAGCAGCGGCAGAGGAGAGAGAAGTGGCTGCTCCAACCAATCTGTGGCCTCTCTGTGGCAGATCATTAGACTTAATCCCGGGTGGAACAAGCTCTGACACTAATACACCTGCAGCGTCGGCCCGCCGCTGCAGGTGAGGCTGCTCTCAGGGCTAAAGAGCGTTTTTAACCCAAACACATTTCAATTCATCCTCTCTCTCTCTCTCTCTCTCTCTCTCTCTCTCTCTGTCTTTTTGTTGTTATGGGCTGAGCTGAACCCCGCTGCCAGCAGCGCCTGCTGAGCTCCAGTTCTCTCACTGGTGCAGGCCTGTTTGCCCACTGGTGGCTGCCAGTGTCAAAGACTTGACTTTGCTTCAAAGCTGCCGGCGAAGCAGCACAACGCTGCAGTTTGCACCCCAGCCCCCGAGTGTGCGTTCACAGTCGTATGAATAATAAGCCTCTGCAAACGCCTCCTTTACAAAGTGTTGAGGAGCCAGAGACGCAGCTCTGAAGGGCCGAGGATGCTCCAGTAATGGAGGGTTTATCTCTGCTCTCTGCTCTCAGCATAGAAGCTACGGGACAGTGGTTTCATCAGAAAAGCCTTAGGTGTTTTTTTGTGCAATCTTATTTTAACAGGTAGGTGTGAGGATTTCACAGCTCAGACCTGGCGCCCTTTCATGCTTCTCTGGCAGCCATGTGAAGGCTTTGCACTCCTTTGCTGATCACGTGACGTCACATTCGATCAGAACGCAGCGTTTAGAGATGAGTGAGGTCATGGTGTGGTAGAGAGCGTGATAGGGGAAACGTTATTTTACTTGTAATTCTGTGAACTATGAACCTTCAATGAAAACAGAATGAAATAAATCCTCAGAATGACTAAAACAAAGTGTTTCCACTCAGCTGTGTTGAGGCATCAAATAAATTGAGTCTGTAAAACGTAACTTGATTATGTATTTTTCATGATGTTTTTCGCTGATTAGAACCGATTCTAATGAAGTAATCCAGCTAAAGTACATTTACTCAGTTCTCTCAGTTACTGAGCACAGTTGCAGGGACTCAGAACATTTTGAGGATTTATTTTATTGAATGAGTGTCTGCCCATCCTCTCCATACTGTGAGATCTGTGCACAAAACAATGGTTTAGATCAAATAGAAATACAATCATAAAATACCTGCATTCATGTCCTCACACACCTGGGCTTCTGGCTTTTGACACACTAGTATTTCATTCTGTCTCTGTTCAGATTCATATGTCTCTTCATTTTATTTCTTTTTTTTTTTTTTACTACATTTCTCAATTCAAAGCCCCAGTGTGAGCGAGGACATGATGATGTCTGTGGTTCAGCTGGGTCTGGATGCAGGCGGTGGTTACTGAACAAAGCCGAGGTGGAAGGCGGTAAACAGGAGCGCAGGTACACGGCCGGGACGATAAGAGCGGGGACGCCGAGGAGGCCGGCACAAATGAAAGGCTAAGTAAGGCAGGCAGGCGATCTTGTCATCACATTAGCCCGGGCTCATTGTAATTGTGAGGCTGCTGCTGTCAGCCCGGTGCAGCACACAGCTCCCAGCCAGAGCCGCAGCCAGAGCCCCGGATAAAGTGCTCCGCCGACTGGAGATAATTGAAAATCCAAAAAGACTCGGGCTAATTTGATTACGCCAGGCAATCGCTGAATTGTTCCCATTATTAAAGGGATTTGATTATGACATGAAGTCAAGTAATTATTGGTGCCGAAACTGCAGGAGCTGTCCCTTCAGATGAGGGCCACCGCTACAGGGAAACAATGGTCCCTGGGAGTGACTGTGTGTGTGTGTGTGTGTGTGTGTGTGTGTGTGTGTGTGTGTGTGTGTGTGTGTGTGTGTGTGTGTGTGTGTGTGTGTGTGTGTGTGTGTGTGAGAGAGAGAGCGTGTTCAAAAAGAATTGAATGAAAAAAAAAGAAACAAACTCACCAAATGTCAGTTGTAATAGTCCTTTAATCTTGTGGCGCGTTCCACTGAAAGTGATCCTTCAGAGTTGACAGAAAGTAAATGTGTTGATCCACTTACTGCTGGAATTAGGTGAGAATGTCACATCCTCCGCTCCAAAAGGAGGAGAGGAGGAGGCCGTCCGAGGTGACGTGGTGACAGCACGTTACTGGGTTTAGATGGAGGGAGGCATTCTCAGTGTTGAGCTCATTAGAAACTAAACAATGATCAGACCGTAGTGGTTACATGAGTTTCTTCTAGAATCCTCTGTTCATAGTAGAGTCTAATGTGCTCCTCTCATCCTGGTCTCTTCCTCCTGGTCTCATCCTGGTCTCCTCCTCCTGCTCTCCTCCTCCTGGTCTCCTCCTCGTCTGGACCATGGGACAGTAGAAGGAGCGTGGCCACTAGTGTTCTTCTGCTTTGTAGCAACACAACAGCTGCTTCTCACAATCTTCCAGATGTTTACAGTTGGTTCAGACCAGTACGTATCCTCCTCCTCCACTGGTTCAGACCAGTACATATCCTCCTCCTCCACTGGTTCAGACCAGTACGTATCCTCCTCCTCCACTGGTTCAGACCAGTACGTGTCCTCCTCCTCCACTGGTTCAGACCAGTACGTATCCTCCTCCTCCACCTGCTTCTTCCACATATCTCCATTCCGACGTTAGCAGCATCCAGAGCTTCATCCTGGTCTCCTCCTTCAACATCTACAGCTGCACAGCCCCAGGTTCAGCTCAGCCCAGACACACACCTCTCCTTCTCCTTCTTCCTTGTCTCCATCTTATTTTGGACCTGAATAAACAGTCAGCAGCTGCTGAATCTGGCAGAATGTGACTGAGGCTGGAATCGTCCATGTCTCAGCCTGCCTGATGCTCAGTCCACACTCAGCTCATCAAACGTCTGTTTAGAGTCTCAGTCAGATCAGACGTTTCTGAGGAGCTTCTCTGCAGGTGGATCTGGGTTCTGATGCTTTGACCTGCAGAACAGACTCCGCTCTGCCTCTACATCTCTGTTATGGCAGTGTGTGACATTACATTCCTCCTATGTCTGAAAGTCGATTCCGGGGCTTCTCTGCTCTTTTGAACTCGAGGTGAACTCTTCCCTCTCGCTGCTCAAAGTCAACAGCGAGTCGACTGCACGCCGACGCCTGAGCGATGCGGAGAGTGTCGCCATTAGAGCGATCATCAGCTGCGAGATAAAGTTCTGTTAGTAAGAAAAAAACGCACTGCAGCACAAATAGATAAAACAATAAAACCATAGTGCTGCTCAGCCCGATGTATATTACATTTGTGACGGCAGCAGTCTGGCTCTGCAAGCTGTTTTTTAATGGATTTCTGAGAGCAATGGGCACAGAGGCGAACCTGCAGCCCAGCAGACTGTCGCACACTCTCTGAAATACATCGCCAGGTTTCGACTTTTCACAGGTTTTAACGACAGTGAGAGGTGGGAGTGGGGTGTGTGTGTGTGTGTGTGTGTGTGTGTGGTGGGGGGGTGAAATTGCAGCAGTTTTAGCCCTTCACTTTTGATTCATCACTTCCTGAGGACAAGGCAGCCCCACAGACAGCAGAGTATAATTTGGGCAAATAGAGTGAAACTACTGCATCTCACTTAGGGGACGAGGAGGAGGAGGAGGAGGAGGAGGAAGGAGTGCGTGTGATGAGGGGGGTGGGGGGGGCGCTCTTCTCTGTTTCTGCCCCACTTAAGTGATTTCGGCTGATGGGATGGGTGTGTTTGTGCGGCTGCAGCTTTTTGGCTCGACTGCAACAAATCTGCGTTTGCTTGCAGCGGCGTTGCCGGGCAGGTCCAGGTGAATAAAGGAAAGTTCAAGAGTTCGACACGCTCATCACCCCCCCCCCCCCCTCCACCCCCCCCACCCCCCCTTCTCCTCGCTCTGCTCGCTGATTTAAATATCAGCTGAATTCAGCGAACGCTCCCATTAAGGCCAGAGACAAGTCGTGTGTAATGTATGCCCCCTCATGCAGCTCCCTCACTCCTCTGCCTCCGGGCGCTAAATTCATATGAGGGATTAAGAATCCTTTGTCACTGGACCTCATTGACATTTGAGTGAGCATTAGTGAAATTATAACTGCATCTGGACAATATCCATGCAGGCTGCGTGGCCGGGCCAGGGAGGCAGCGGCTGCAGGCGCACGCTGCCACCAGAAGGGAGCAGTCTTGTGCCTGTCAGTGTGTGTATGTGTGTGAGTGAGAGAGTGTGTGTGTGTGTGTGTGTTTGTGGGTCTCTGTGCTGCTGTACAGTGCGTACACATGGGCTATGCAGAGATGGGAGTGTGGAAGTGTGAAAGAGTGATTTTGTCCCTTTTGTATCTCGCGAGCGGCGCCCTTAGTTCTGCTTGGGTGGAGGTATGGAGAGGCACGGCGGGGGAAGGAGGAGGAAGGAGGAGGAAGGAGGCGCAGCTCTCTTTAAGGCAGGCTTTACCCACTCGAGTGTCCCCATTTGAGACACAGTGCCCAGCTTATCCCCCTCCTCAGAGCACCTTTGACTGGGCTGGGCCTCACTTTTCTCCCCCGTTGGCCCCTTCACACGAGGAGCGAGGCCACCCGGTCCGACACAGATGACTCATCCGCTCCCTCCTCTTCCTCCTCCTCCTCCTCCTCTTCTCCCTCCTCCTCCTCCTCCATCTCTTTCTCTTTGCTTTTACCAACTTTTGCCCTTGAATGAAGCCAGAATGTGAGTACAGTAACACCCAAAAATGTTAAAATAAAAATCCCAAATATTCTGATTAAGACAATAATTCAGTGATGTTTTCACAGATGTTACAGAAGTGTTTCACATCATAAAAGACAAACACTTTCCCTCACACTACACACAAAGGAACGAAAGAAACGTTGTGTATTTACATAGACATCCAGAGCGTTCTGTGTGTTTACCATACAGTAAATATATAATCATTATTTAACCTGTTATATTATGCTATCCTGTAAACATGCCATCACGTCGTACTTTGGACGCGGTCCAGGTCACGTCTCCTCAGACAGTCTGCCAAATGTTTCTCATTCTGATTAATTGTTTGTGAAAAATCTCAGCGTTCGTGTCTCAGCCTATTATTGTGCAGAGCTTAGCACCTTTGCCTGGGTCAGCCTCGCTTCTCTCTCCCTCCTCACCCTCTCACCTCCCCCAGCGCTCTCTCTCTCCATCTCTTTTTCGCTTTCTCTTTCTCTCCTTTAACCAAATTTGAAAGTGGCTGTTTGTAATTCACCTCTGCGCTTGAATAAAGCCCAGAATGAGCTTTATATATACTGTAGATGTGTGATGGCTGTTTGTGCTCCCCGGGCCTCAGTGGCAGCAATAGAACATGAGTGGTTTGAGGTTTATTTATTCATGCCTTTCAGGCTCTCCTTTCCTCTTCATTTTGGGGCTAAGAAATGGCGAGCAAGTGCCGCTGAGGCTGCGGAGATTAGGTTAGCATTGATTGCTTTATTGGTGTGGTTGGATTGTTTTGTATCTGGGAACATTTGATGTAAGCACAGACATTTGTCTTGTCTCGTGCTGTCTCTGTTTCGTCGAAAAATCATTCATTTCACTGCGTGCGTGGGATTTATTGCAAATGGAGAAACGGGGAGCAAATGTTTTCCGTGGCGTGCTGCGCTCTATCTCTTATTTTCTGCTTTCAAATGAAGAATTCAGATCTAAGCCCAATCTCTGGCCCCGCTATTATCACTCTCATTGGAACTGTTGCAAGTAATGTTCCAATTTTAATCAACACCTAATTACATCCAATAATGCACATGTAGCTAATCGGCAGTTATAATTACTAGGTATTCCAGGCTGCGGAGTATGGATCGGACCGGCTTCCTGGGAGCCGAGCTGCCGCTGCTGCTGCTGCAGACTTTGGGACGTTCGGCAGCATTGATCATAAAAGTCAATCATGACACACATTATAGTAACTTTTTTATGGGGGTCTCTGTGACGTTACACAATCCCTCCCCCTCACTTTGATGCCCGATCCTTTATTTATTGTGCTGAGCTGGTGCTATCCCCTCCAGACCTCATTGTGGATGTGTTGGAGCACGTCAATACCATACTCTTTTGGCATCAACCATCAATAGTCCGCCCATTAAAATGTGGAATTGCTTAACGCAACACAGTAAGATGCATTTCTCTGTATGGAGACGGGTATTTGCAAATAGCCCTCAGATCAATGCTCTTTTACTGCCTTCTGAAACCATTGTCTGCAAAACAATTGGAAATCTTTGGGCGAGTATAGCGGGGGCAGCTCGAGAGGAGCTGGAAGAGGCGAAGCGTCCCAGCACAGCGGCGAATTAATTACCCTTGTGAAGAATGAAGGTCTGCGAGATTTGCTTTTTGGGCCATTATCAAGTGACACTGCAAACGATTGTTTGTCCCTCTCTGGGTAATGTAGCCCAAACAGCGCTGGCCCGGGCCATCATACGGATCATTAGCAGCTCGCCGTGGGACCCCCGTCCTTCCAGGTTGTCCTTCCGGGGGGGTCCAAGGGTTCCCTGGGTGCCGCCCCCCCCACCCAGCCCCGGGGGACGGACCGCTGACGGCCCCCAGGAGGAGGCGGCCGCCGGCTGCCGCTCATTAGGAATGGATGCACTTGTGCTGGGTCGTCAGAGCAAATCCCAGCAGGCGGGAAGGCGGCCATTACTGGATGTGCCGGAACGCCGAGGGACGCCACAGATCCCGGAGACACCAGAGACGAGCCGCTGCCCTCCAGTCCGCATAATGAGGGAGCGGCTCTGCGGCTGGGTTGTTGTTGTTGTTGTTGTTGTTGTTGTTGGATGAGTAAAGATGACTCCACCACAGTCTGGTTTTGCGTAGCGCGTTTCAAACCCTTTTCTCTGATTTGATCCTCTGAAGGTTCTGCCACTTTCTGAGCGCTGTCAGATGTTCCTGTGGTTTGGGGGCGTGGAGCATGTGACTGTAGATCAAGAGGCGCCTGCTCCACACGCACGGGTCGCTCCCACTGCGGCTCGGAGCCGCCCTAACGCGCTCCCGCAGCCCTTCAGTCCTCACTTACTTCCTTCATTAATTGATTAGTTGTTTGGTTTATAAAATGTTGTGAAAAATACACAGTGAGCCGCATCTGATGCAGCGTCTGCTCAGCGGAAAAACCTCGAAGCCAAAACGTGTGTGTGAGAGTCGATCTGTTTATATGTTAATTATTAGTGGCTGCAGTAGCACCAGCTCCTCAGTGAAGACTGTGAGCGGTGGAGATCGTCCTCCTAACAAGGATGCATCGATTCAGTCCATCACTCCCAGAGATTTACTGCTGGGCCCAAAGAAATGAAGCCTCCGTCAGACTTTACTCTTTATTCTTCATATTTTACACCAACAGACCCCAGCAAGCCTGCAACACGGCTAATTGATTAGTTCATATAAAGGCCAAGATGAAGTCCTCAAACACCTCACAGCTCTCAGATATTCAGTTTGCTCTAAGAAGAATCTGAAGAATGTGAGAGCAGAGATCAGACTCAGAACTACAGAAGCAGGGTAGTTGTTACCTCATTAGTCTATTTGTTGTTCGCAGGCCTATCGGCTCTAACAGCAGCAGGCTCAGGTAGATGCAGGTGATGCAGGTGTGAACGTGTGACGAGCTGTTTGCCTCCAGAGGCATCTTCTCCTCTCAGTCATGAACAGACTCATGAACCCAAACGTTCTGATCCATCACATGTCCTGTCGTCGGCTGTGAGACGCTGCCGTCTACAATCGACTTTTCTTATTGCTGTTATACATCACTGCAAACGTGGTTAGTCCACAAACAGGCCTCGGATGTTTGATTCCTCAGGACTGATGGTGGAGCCTGCCGGAGACTGGAGCAGGGCCCTTTTAGTCACTCTGTGTGTGTGTGTGTGTGTGTGTGTGTGTGTGTGTGTGTGTGTGTGTGATTGTCATCTTGACCTGTTTGGAGGTTTTAAGAAGCCTGCTAATAAATGTCTTCCAGACCAGTCAGCTGTTGTGGCCTGCAGTGACGCCGGGCCGTCCATCCTTCATGTGGTGGGTGCATTAGAAACCACAGTCGTCCATCAGCTCCGGAGCCGCGTAGCACGGAGCACAGGCAGCAAATATCTAGCTGTGACACGAGGCTGAGAGGCCGGAGGTGATGCTCTGACCAGGGAGCCTTCAGCCCCGGCTGCCTGGCTTCTACACTGGTCTTCCTGGTTCTGGTTCTGCTTTCAGAGAAGCAGCATCCCCTCTGGAGTCAGAGTGATGCTGTTGATTTTAAGACCGTCTCTTTGAACAGTTGCTAACGTCGGAGCTCCAACCCTGAGAGCTGTAATCCAAAAATCGACCTCAGTGCTCTTTGAGAATGACGTAATGAATCATCGTCCATGCAGTACTGTCCTGGTAACGGTGAAACGCATGTTTAATGAAATAAATTCAAATAAGTCTAAACATGAAATGAAATCCATCAATAGATGTAAAATTAATACAAATTAATACATGACAACAACCAGGGCAGCAGGAGAGAAATCCACATTATAGCGACCTGGACCTGGACCTGGACCTGGACCTGGACCTGGACCTGGTCCTGGACCTGGTTCTGGTCCTGGTCCTGGTGCTGGTGCTGGTCCTGGTCCTGGTCCTGGTCTCCTGGGCCAGACCAGCAGTGATGTAATGGTGGAGCGGTGGAAAAGCAGCTGATGGAACCAGCTCAGAACCAGCACCGCAGCACTTTTAATGCACAGGGGGTTTGTGTCAACTGCACATTTTTTTTTACTTTTTTTTAATTTTATGGTGTTTTTTTTGTAGTTGTTTGTGTCTGAGATCTGAGCTCAAATTAGTGAGGAAGCTGATTGGAAGGCAGCGTTCCTCCTCCAACCAGCAGAGATAACAAATGTCACAATTTAAGGCTTTTCTACCCCGGGGTTATATCGGTGCTAAAACAAACAAGCTAGCGAAATAAATACATAAATGAATGAACGAAACGGTTTACCTTGAACCTGTGGTCCAATTTGTTTGTCCAAACAAACATATAATTTAATTCCTTTGCATGTTCTGAATGGAGTGTGCATTGCAAGAGAAACACATTTCCCCAGTGAAATGGGAAAAGCACAAACAGAATTGGCAAGGTGCTGATGGATTTTATGTACAGAGGATGCATAATGCCCCGTGTCAAAAAAGCAAAGAGAAATTTCCTGTTAAATATGCAAAATCCCGGCTGTCTATTGAATGATAATGGCTCGGCACCTTGTCGCTGGGTTGCTGACTCCGTTGGCTGCGCTTCAAAGGCCTGTTGACTAACTTTGAAAAGACCTTGTGTTTCCTGACTCTGGGCTTTCTAAGATTGGACAAATGCAGCAGAAAGAGGGCTGTACGGGTGCCAGTCACGGCTTCCCCGAGACGCCGGAGGGATGTCAGCCTTTGAAGTGATAAAGACCCAGTGTTTCTCCAGACAGCCGTTTCAATATGGCCGAGCTCTGTGATGCACTCATGTTTTTTAAAACTGACCGTGTTGCTCCTGCGCAGCCCCGGCTTTCTTTTGAAGGAGGAGGCGGGGGCGTCGCATGCTGCACCAGCTAAACTCTCCTAATGTCTGTGAAGTCGCAGCATCCTCCCGGACTGCTCTTCTTCTGCTGCTTGTTTTGGGGCTGTGGCCGTAAGTATGTGGCCAGCCCGGCTGCCTCTGATGCTCCCGGTTCAGAGGGATTAAATACTTCAGCTGAGTTATGAGTTTTTAACCAGCAGTAGGAGGGAGGCACCAACCAGGTCCACAGAGACCGAGGCTTCACTTAGTGGAGAAACAACATAAAATCACAGATATATTGCAATAAATTAAACACATGCACACTGCATCATCATTGACCTCACATAGACAAAGAGTTTTATTTATCACATGCAATGATAAGATTCTAGCAGGGAAATGCTGATAATGTCAACTGATCAAATAATTTAATTTTTAATTACAATTTTTTAAAAAAGTATTTTAAGAAATGAAGTGAAAAATCTACTCTGGGCCTCATAAATTTAGATCATTTATCCTTTCTGTGAGATAAATATAATGGCACCGAGACCAAAATAAATAGATGTTTAACATTCTGATCTTTATGAAACAATTTTACTGAACCACTAATCAAGGGAGTAATTGACAGATTAATTACAGAAATAATACAGAATAAACAGACTACAGAAATAATCATTTGTTGCAGCTCTAATCACAAATGCAAACATCATAAACTAATACTGTAAAGATACTTTTAGGTAAAAATTAACAACACTAATAAAATCTTGTAAAACCAACATTGCTGGCATGCTAGCACAGTTGCAGACTGCAAATCTAGGTTTCAGGGAACTGTCCACCGCCTGGTGCATCCCTCATCATTCCCTGTGAGTGTCAGGAGCAGAGAGCGAGCGTCTGCAGGACTGGGAGCAGGAGCCGGGCCGGAGCAGACTGCAGCGTGCCGCTGGCTGCAGAGGAATGCAGCAGCAGAGGAAACACGACGCCGCTGCTTCCTTCAGCTCCGCTCGGCCACGTATTAACAAAGCTTTTCATCATGAGACATCTCGGAGCGCAGCGCAGCTTCTGCTCTGAGGCATGGCCCACAGATTTAACATCCATAACAGGCAGAGTGTCTGGGCGCAGCGCGGCTGGCATTACTCACTGGGAGTGCACGGCGCTCTGCGTCCGACCAATGGCAGGCTGCAGCCCTGTTACCACACACCCGCAGCAGATCTGACCTCAACAAGCCAGGGACGGCCAGGAGAGCTGAGGAAGCTCGTCAATAATTGAACTGCCACGTGCTTAGACGTCCACATGTTCCTCTTTATCTTCATCATCATCTTCATCTTCATCATCGTCAGATTTCAGCAGATTCCGCGTGTGCGTGTGCAGCCGCCTGTTGTTGTGTCACGCGTGTGAAGGCTTAATAGATGGTGTGTGCAGCTCCACCTGCTGAAAAATGGGCTGCTGGCTGTAATCAATGCAGGAGCAGCGTGGATCCGGCCGGCCATTATTCTGTTGGCCTAATCGTTTGAAGAAGCCGAGACAAACTACCACCTGTGCTCTGAGCATTGATCATGTGTAGGTATTCTATTAAATCTAATAATACACTTTCTTTTGGCTAAATCACCCTGCACATTTCAATACCAAATGACTTCTGTTCATTCTATTAAAGTGGAACTACTCTCAATTATGTTTCATAGTCCTATTGTCTGATACTAATGAAGACGAAACACTTTCATTTTTCCACTTAATTAGTTCATATTTAACAAAGGTGCTGTGCCATCAGACTCTGAGGAAGCAGCGCTTTTTCTCTCTCTTTTTTTGTTACTTCTCTCCCCCCCTTCTGTTTCTTCTCTGCCTCCGATGCATTGAAAATAATCCTTTCGCTTTCATCCCCTCTATAGAAATTGTGTCTGCGTGTTTCTACACTCTGCCTTTTTTTCTCGCCCCTCCATTTCAACACTGCTTTTAATTGAATTCCTCAAAAGAATCCACCTGATCCTCGTCCTTATTTTATTTTTTCTCTTCTGTTGAACGAGCGGACGGATGAATGCGGTTGTGAATGCTCAGATACTCCAGGTCCAGTTGGCAGCCGGTGCCAAGGACAGCTAATTGAAGGTGAATTGATAATGCCCCAGCTGTCTGTGTGTTGCAGCCTCATAGCCGGTCTGCTGTGCGTGTCTTTGATAAGTAATTCATCTGTTTGGCCTCGCAGCACTGCCTTGTTGCTTTCATGTCACTCTCTCTCTCTCTATGTGTGTGTGTGTGTGTGTGTGTGTGTGTGTGTGTGTGTGTGTGTGTGTGTGTGTGTGTGTGTGTGTGTGTGTGTGTGTGTGGAGCCTTGGATGCTCCATCCCCCAGGCTATGTGTCTGTAGTCATGGTCAACAGGGGGTGAATCCTCTGCTCTCTCTGCTCTTGCTCTCTCGGTCTCTGGGTGGCATTATAGCACTTCATCTTTCTCTCCACGGCTTCATTCTAATTGGATCCACTCCCAACTTACAAAAAAAGAAGAAGAAAGGAACGAGAGAAGGAAAGAAAGGAAGAAAGAAAGACAGAAAGAACATCTCAGCGGCTCAGCCACCTATCGTATCCGGTCCTGCCCTGAAGTTCATCCTCAGCCAGCAGAGGAGAGGAGATGCTGCTGAGGCTCCGGGCCTGCCTCCAGATGTGGTGCAGATGTGACTCTGACCTGATGCTTCAGTGACAGCCTGAGCAGCAGATCAGACCAGGACACGTTCATATGTGTCCAGAACCAGAAACAGATCCAAACGTTATCTGAACGTGCTCGTTACATCACACGCTGTGCCTCTCTTCTTTGTTCCTCATCCTCTCTTTCTTCTCTCTGTCACTCCATCCTGATGGAGTCCTGGTCCACACGCTGACGTGCTCCGCCTCCATGTTTACTGCTGCAAACACATCGCGTCATCTTCTGAGCCTGGTGCAGAGAGCAGACACATAGATATACAGCTACATAGATAGACAGACAAACAACAAAAGAATGGCCTTGAGTTCAGCCATGTCGAGTCAGGTGCTGTGTGATGTCATGTCTTGTTGCAGGCTGATGACATCACATTTACATTTAATGCAGAGAAAGAGAAAAAAAAAACGATTTCAGCCAGAAAATGATTGTTTTTGAGCATCAACGCTTGCAGTGTGAATGCACTACAACTTGCATAACATCTGCCCCCCCCAGAATAAAGCCCCCCGCCCCCCCCCCCCCCCCTTCCCCCCCCCCCCCCCCCCACCCATGTGACCGTGACTTCCCTCCCCAGCTCTGATTCATTAACATGTTGGAGGTGGACACGGCGGGGCCACAGAGCGGCGTCTGAATCAATGCCCTCGCCTCCCAATCTGCCCTTTATCATGTTAATATGATTTCCATTGATGGAACGCTTTTTCAAAATGGCATCCCTCTATGGTTTTACATATTGACTTTTTAATTCATGGCCCTCAGTGCCGCATCACTCTTGTTGTGCCGCCGCTGCGAGAATGCTCCCAGATCAGAGACGGATGTTGCTTGAGTGTGGAATTGACTTCAGGGCAGTGTTTTTATTTTTTCTTTCCCTTCCTAGTTTGTGCAACTGTGTGTGTGTGTGTGTGTGTGTGTGTGTGTGTGTGCAGCTCCACCCTTTCTGTGTGAACCGCTGTCTCCCTGTTGGTGTGTGTGATTCTCTCGTTAAGCTGGAGCCTGAAAAGAACAACCAACCAAAAATAAATAAATAAATAAATAAATAAATAAAAACATCATCTCGCTTGGGCGATGAGTAACTCGCCTCCGTGCTAATGTTCCCACCAAAATACAAGCCGGCCTCAATAATAATAATGTTTACAGCTCCTCAATAGCCAGCAGAGAATTGCCTGAACCTGTATCATAGCTATAACAGGAAATAGAGAATTTAATGCCCCGTAGAGTTACGTCATACTTGCAGTGAAATATTTCTTTTATTATGTACTGAAGACGGAGGGGTGTGTGTGTGTGTGTGTGTGTGTGTGTGTGTGTGTGTGTGTGTGTGTGTGTGTGTGTGTGTGTGCAGCCTGTTGGTGGACGATGAACAGCTCTGATTTGCATGTTGGATTAGAGGTTTCTCAGGGTGTCTGGCACTCTGGGAAAATAGCTTAATGAGGAGAATGAGTGGAGGAGTTGTGAGGTGGATGCGTTGTGCTGCTTCAGGCTTCTCACAGAGGAAACTGTTCAGAGCAACATGGACACGAATCAGTAGGAGACAAACATGACGTTGGACGAGAGTTCAGCTCCTTTTCTATTAGACGTAACTTAAATATCCAAACAAAGTGGGAGGTGAGCGGCTCCTCCTCCTCCTCCTCCTCCCTCGTCTTCAGCCTGGATTGCGTCAGCGGACACGCGTGTTGCATCAGTGCTGAACATGTCCCGTCTGCATTGACGGATGTGATTGATGGCGTGTAATGGTTTGATATTCTCGATATCCTCTCTGATTGTCTTTATAGATCCAGCGGAGCTCGTGGGTGTTGTTAGTCGCGTTTTAACTCATCAGATCATCAGGAAAGACGGACCACGTATCGAACCGCCACATGTACCGAGTCTGGTTCAATTTTATCAACGTGGACCTAGAATAGTTGATTATCCTGAACATAGAAGCTATGAGCTCTGGTTCCATCTCACAGTCTGTTCTACATCCAGTTTGTAGCTATGGGACTATTACACTCTGCCCCTGCTCAGATCTTTCATTCTGATCTGGCAACCACACATAAGCCTCACTGTGTCTCACCTGCCATTCACATAGAAAAGAAAGAATAGATTATGCCTGTATTACACACCTCAGTAAGGGCGGTGTGGTCAATCTCAGCCTTTATGTCACACTTCTTTTCTTTTTTTTCTGCATTTTAAAAATTGAAGCGTACACATCCATGGAGGACGTGTCCATGTTTTAGGACCTGCTGCAGATCTTTGGCAGGAAGAGACTGTCGTTACTCAACAGAGCCAAGGGGGGAAAAATGCGTTTCCATTCTCGGGCCCATTGAATTGATTTGATAGGTGTGAGTGGCCTGCAGCTGCAGCGCGTGTTGGACTCCAGCTCTGCTGCATGGCTGCGTGTTCCTGCGCCGCTGCAGCGAAGCAGCAGAGATCTCATAAACCTCCAAACGAGGCTTCAAAAACGAACGCCGCCCGTGGCGTGGTGACGCCTTCAAGAGACATCCACCCACCGCCGTCAACCTCGCAGTCGGTGGCGGTGTGTGTGCGTGTGTGTGTGTGTGTGTTTGTGTGAGTGTGTGTGTGGGGGTCGTAAAGCGTGAGCATTGGGGGCGGGGTCAGTAGAGGGGGCGGGGTCAGCAGAGGGGCGGGGCAGCAGATGGGGCGGGGTCAGTAGGGGCAGGGTCAGTAGAGGGGCGGGGTCACTGGGGGCGGGGCTCTGGCCGTGGACAGCGAGGCTGAGCAGCAGCGTCGGGGCCTCCGGAGCCTCACAGATCTATGCTGAGCTCACTGATTAAGCAATGGCTCTTCTCTCCATTTCAAATGACAAGCTGCCAGGGACTTTGGTTTTAAATTGTGCAATTAGTGATCTGGCATGCTTTGCTTGGCTTCAGTCAGACTCAAATCCCAGTCCAGGGCCTCGCGGAAGCACAGTCGACAACACATACTCCAGGAGCATTTGTCAGACAAATTCATCTGAGCCTCCACTTCCACTCCGCTCTCTGAGCACACTAACCTCCTGCAAATGTCAGCCAGAGTATTTACCGTCTCACCGGTGGGTAAACACTGGTGATCCGGGTTCGGTGGCACCAGATTTGCTGTGATTCCTCTCAATCAGAGCAGATAATAATTCACTTCCTGGGTTTTTCTTTATTTGTTTGTTTTGTTTTCACTGCGGCCTGAGCAACGAGTTCAACGTCTCCTTAGATTCTCTGAGTAAAAATGATGTATTTCCCTGCACTGAATTATAAATATACATTTACAATATCCACCTAGCAGTGCTGTAATACATCTGCATAATCTTGTTGGGTTTACTGCAGCAAATATATAAATTAGGTTACTCCTTTTAGGTTGCAAAACTACAAACCAGGCACCTCTTGATCATTACGTTGGTTGGAAAATGAAAACTGGCTTATATAACATAATTATTACTGTACTATATAAATAACCTAAGCTGGGATAATATTGGGAACAGCTTAGATAATAGCCTTAATATTTAATTTCCCCTTTGAAGTAGCGACTGGGTACATTAAAAGTTCAAGAAGAATATGGTAAAACTTGTCATCACCACCAAGATTCATTTGAACATGTATTTTTAATAGAGTCTTGTAGGAGTCGAAGTTCCACAGCTCTGAGAGCTGCTTTCATTTCAGCTCTAGTTTGTTTCATGTCTAAAGCCGAGCATCAGGAGTCGAGCGTCTGACCAGCTGGGATTTAATGTGCCTCGCTCATAGATGAAAAACTTGCTAAGTTGCAGAAAAATATTCTGAATTACAAGTACCTTTCCCCTCCCTCTCCTCGTCCTCCACCTCCTCCTCCTCCTCCTCCTCCTCCTCCTCCTCCTCCTGCATCCAGAGCTACAGCTGGATCCTAAATATCATTTTTCTGGTTGGCGGAAACGACACTCGTCTGCAGAGCTGGTATTATCTGCCGTTTATCACCGCTGTATTTGCTGTGGCAATTAACGTTTTAATGCCGGGAATTTTTGATATCTATTACAAATTAGCCACGTTTGGTTTTTGCTGCGCGTCTCATCTGGGACACAACAAACACGAGACGTTCGACACATTAGGATGCAAATTTCCCCTCTGCAGCTTTTGTTCTGTGGCAGTGACAACTGTTGGATCGCTGCAGCGAGCAGCAGCATCCAGCCAAACAGGATGTTCGAACATCCATCCACAGCAGATACAAGCATCAGCCGCGAGAAGAAATAAAAATTGTGGAAATCATTGCCTAGAGTATATGTCCCAATTTCCAGTTGAGGCTTTCAAATCTATGAGAGTGATTTCACTGATGATCACTTTTCTCCCTCAGGAGCCGGAGCTGTAAATGTTAACAACACAGAGTTTTTAGAAGCTGGCACGGCCTGGAATCCCATCTCGCTGCCAATATATCTTTCTGCTGTTTAATGCGCTTTAACCCAGCATCACTGGCAGTGATGGAGCGCAGCTCAATACATCCACGTTCATACTGTACTTAAGTAAATTTGAGCTTCTCGCCTGTTGCTGGTGTTGCTCTCCCCAGCAGGGGGCGCTCTGCTCCTCCGCATGGGAGACAGCTGCAGTTGGTTTCTGTCCATGTCGTCGAACCACTCGATCAGGCTGAGGAACAGGATCAGACGTGGCCTGGAGCTTGGAGCCCAGGCTAGTAACCAGAAGGTCGTTGGATCGATGCCTGAATCCTGCAGATACCAGGACGTCACTTCCCCTCCAGGCTCCACAGTCTGTGGTCCCTCTCTCCTCTCTCCTCTCTCCTCTCTCCTCTCTCTGTTGGACTGAAGCTGTGTTCTGACTGAGACGCTGCTTTGATTCCAGAGAAAAAAATCATTGACGCAATGTGATTTCATCGCCCAGTTTCCTGCTATGACAGCGATGTCCACTAGAGGGCAGCCTAACAGCAATAACTGCACCTTGTCTGGAATATTCCGTAATTCTACTTCATTAAACATTTCTAATCAATATTTCTATAAACAAAAACGCGTGAGAGTGGAGATGTTCCAGAGCGCAGTCTGCGCTGGGCGTGTCTTCATCGTCGAGTCCAGCGATCGTCTGTCACTGGTTTAGCAAATCGTACAGAAAAACTGTAAAACATGTATATATATTATTCTTTATTTAGTTTACTCTAAATGAATACCAAATAACAATGATCATGAAACTAAAGAGGAATAACAAATCCAAAGCTACTTGCATGATAAATTACATGAAAATGCCTGAAATTATTGAAAATAATCAAATAAAATAAATCAGAAAAAGCAGCTGAGAATGGAGGATGTTGACATTATTTCATGATAATAGAGTAGGTGGTGAATGCTGAGGATGACAGCTGTGCTCTGGCCTCACATCCAGGTGTGTTGTAACTGGATGAGCGGCTGCAGGTCCTCCGAGGCTAGCTCTGAGGTTGGACCCGGCGCTGGCTGCCATGTTCCCGTATTCATCACTTCCTGTTCAGTCTGCGCGTAAAACAACGTGAGCACGCAGTGTAAGTTACAGCTGGAGTCCTGACACCATTGTTCCTTCATTTGCACTGATGGCATGCATTAATCAGAGTGTGTGGGCCGGGCTGGACCGGGCCGGGCTGGACCGGGCCGGGCTGGGCTGGACCGGGCTGGTGGCAGGTCCCATGGCGTCCTGGTCCCATGGCGTCCTGGTCCCATGGCGTCCTGGTCCCATGGCGTCCTGGCCCCATGGCGTCCTGGTCCCTGCAGCCAACAGAGCAATCAGAGCGGCTGTCAGTCACTGTCAGCGAGCCATCGGTGATCAGTCCGGCCGTCGCAGACAGGAACATGCATGCAGGGAGCCCAGTCCTCCCCCGGCTCCCCGGCCGGCTGCTCCAGGAACCATTTTGTCGCAGGCTGCTGTTTCTCGGCACATCTGTCTGTTTATTCCCACTATTTACCTGCTCCCTCCCATCAACTATCCAGCACTGGTTCAGTTTTATTAGGAACCTGGAATGGTTTGAATGGTTTGCCTCAGATGCTGTTTTACAGTCCCGTTGGCTGTGTGAATGTTACGGTCCATTTCTGCACAGATCTAGCATTGTTTCATACTTATCTGGCAACCACATGTCAGATTTGCTTTAATGGGCTGTCTCAGCTGCCTCTCAACGGTCACATGACTTTACATTCCCTGCTAAGCGTAGCTTCTCAGCTTCTCAGCTGAGGAGGAACTAGAGACTGAGGAGGAACCTGAGGAGGAACCAGAGAATAAGGAGGAACTAGAGGAGGAACCAGAGACTGAGGAGGAACCTGGGGAGGAACTATAAAAAATAGATTTGGATGATGTGATAATGTTTGTGGACCTGCTGAACTTCTTTGGAGGGAACAGACTGTAGTTGTTCAACAAAGCCGAGGTCAAAGCAGTTTTTCCTTCGCTCTTTAACTGTTTCAGAGTTAGATGATGTGTGTCTGGCCCTCCTCGCTTGTTTGTTTTATTTCCTTTGTCGTCCCGATTCTGTTAGATACCGGGCCAGCGCTCGACTCTGCCTCCGCTCAAACCCTGGTTTGATTAAAGGGAAATAAAATAATTTCTGCTGTCCAGGACATGAAAGCGCGGTGTCAGGACGTGTCTGATCAGAGACACAGCCAGGTCTCCAGAGTTCAGGAGGAGACGGTTCCACCAGTAAAACAAAGCAGCCCAGTCCCAGTCTCCCAGTTCAGTGATGGGGGGGCACACTGGGAGCGAGCAGCAAACCAGTCACAATAAATATCAAATATTTATTTTCATTAAGACGATACGAAGGAATAGTGAGAAAGAATACAAACCAAAACAAAGTGGGAGCTGTGGAACAGATGAGTTTTGAAGTGTCAAAGTGTTGGAGAAGCTTGTTTGATTAACTGCTGATTGACTGTAGAGGATCAATTCATTGGTACAGACTGAACCTTGGTACATGGAACATCTCTGCTCATGGATAAAAAGTGTAACATATAAGACATATAACAAATTAGAGTGGCTTATTAAGGGGCTTATTATCATTTAGATTATAACACATAATATACATAACATAATACATACTGCAATACAATCTGAGTTACAGAATAAACCCCCCCCCAGCCTCTGACGGGGGCAGGGTCACGGCGGACCGGGCTGAGGGATGTGTGAGGCTGCAGCTATCGCAGTGTCAAACCTCGAAGGAGAGGAAGCATAATCGCTCCATTCTTAACTTTATTTCATCTCGGCTGCTGTGCATGTGCATTAGTCTCCCCCGCCACAACAGATAGAGATCTATAGCAGCAGTCTGGGGGGACCCGGGCCGGGCTGGGGGGGTGGGAAAGGGCTCGGTAAGTGTCCGGGTCCCCGCCTGCCTGCTCGGGTAGAGAAGCAGCCTCACACACTGACCTCAGAGCTGTTGTTTAATCACCAGGGCATTTTAATGGCTTGTCAGAGTAATGAAATATGGTTGGAGGCTACCTGGTGCAAACATTACGATAAATCCCTCTCACACAAGCCTACGCAGGGCTTAATGGTTATAAATCATCACTTTGGGGAGAGAAAAATGACAGCTATTAAAATAATGAATGGGATGATTAATTTTTCACATTAAAGATTAAAAGCTATGAGAGGTATCATCAGATATTTGAGCCGCCGTAAACGTTTGAAAGTGAGAGCTTATTTTCGGCACTTTACGACGCCCTCCGTTTCCTCACTGTCATCCAAGTTTCTGCCCCCTTTTTTCTCTGCCCCCCCCCCCCCCGTTCTTTCTTCCTCCCCCCATCTCTTTGCGTCTGGGTGTTCCTCACTCCTTAATTTGTGCTCTTGTAAAAGCGCTCTGAGGAGAAGCCTTGAAGAACACTCATGGCTGGAGGCAGAACAGGACCCTCTCAGCCGCTCTGCAGGGGCTCCTCAAGGCTCTCAGCCACATTATTTCACCGCTCTAAAGCTGTCATACCTATAGCCTCTCGCTAGAAGAATAAGACGCCCGGCCAGAGCTGCTTTGTTTTTTATTTCTCCTCCTCCTCCTCCTCCTCTTTCCTCTCCTTCCTCTCCTTCTCGTCGGCCTCTCCGGCTACATCTGCTCCGTTGTTGGCGAGAGCTGATTAGTCAAACTTCCTGCTTGGGAATGCATGTCGAACAAAGACGCTATATAATAACACGGGCGCTCACTGAGCTGGCATAAATCCCCGTGTATAGACAAACCATGACAAGCTTTCTCTCCCCGTCAGACGCCTCCCCGGAGAAGGTGCGTTATTGCGCGTGGATTCCTAATTCAGCCTTCACTTCCAGGGGACTCGCCCGCGCCCGGCCGCTCATACATCACCCAAATTGCGCGGCGAAAAGATTAGAGGGGAGAAGCGTAATTAGAACATTAATAACCATACATGTTAGGGAACATAAGTAATTGAGTTTTTTATGATGAATGCGAATGTAAACAAAAGGCAGGAGAGGAGTGAGCGGCTCAATTAGATATTCCGAGCAGGGCTGAGTCTCAGCAGAGACGTGAGCGAACGTCGGCTTCTCCCACTGTTGCCCAATTATTTCTGTGTTCTCAGGCAATGATAGTATTGCTTGTCCATCTGCAGCCTTCAAAGGGATATTCAAATCGTCTCATTGAAGCAACGGCTCCTTTTGTTGGCACAGAATAAATTGTTGGCTGGAGTTTTTTTTCCGCTCAGAGCAAAGCCAGGTATTTGTGCAGCTAAAGTTATTTACAAAGTGGTGGGAAATTTAAACGACTCCTCTGGCGTTTCCGCGTGCCTCTCCTCTCCTCGCCTCGACTCTTTCTTTTTTTTTTTTTTTCCGTCTTTGATTTCTGCCGGTGTGTGTGTGTGTGTGTGTGTGTGTGTGTGTGTGTGTGTGTGTGTGTGTGTGTGTGTGTGTGCGTGTGTGGTTGTTCTTCTCTGCTTTCATTTCACATGCTGTCACCGGAGACACGTGTGATGGCCGCCCACTCCTCCTTCATGTTCCTCCAGCTTTTTTTCCTCTTCTCGCCGTCTGCTAATGATCCAGGGACACCAAATAAAGGGCCACTGAAACAAAATGGCCACCTTAGCTGCCCACTTATAGCTCAACCCTCCCTCCTCGAATCAATTCTGACATTTCATTCTGCCCTTATAGAAGGTAATGGTGCATTCAGAGGTTGTTACCGATAATGTTGGAGCGCTATTGCTTGGTTTCATTGGATAGACGTACAGTAACCTCTTGCTGCAGGACCCCCCCCACCCCCCACGTTAGCGTCCATCCCGTCGCTCTCCCTCCTCTCGGACGCTGCTGTGTGTGTGTGTGTGTGTGTGTGTGTGTGTGTGTGTGTGTGTGTGTGTGTGTGTGTGTGTGGGAGAGCAGCCTCGCCTCTCTGGTAACAACTAACCGACCAGTGTTTGTATTTTCCTCCCACTCTTGTGTTCACACAACATGAAGTGAAAAGAGCCTTTTAAGTCTTCTCGTCAATATGCTGTTTCTAATATATTATTTACTGCCTATGGGCTGTATATCAGAATGAGCTAAACAACTGTTTCGGTTTTGCAGTCGTAATCATGTAGGGAGAAATCACAGAGCCAGATGTCTGGCCCTCATTTTACAGCATTTATGTTTTCCTCCGAGTTTATGTAAAATTCATCCCCTCCCTGTTTTATTTATTCCCCCGTTTTCACAGACTCAACAATTAGTCAATTCCCAATCAACAAGAGAAAAGAAATTGCTTTTAATTACTTTTGATAAATGACAAATTGTGTTGGCATGGCTCCCTGCAAATGCTTAATCAGGTGCAGGGCGGAGGCTGCAGGGGTGGCGCTGGGAGGGTGTGTGTGTGTGTGTGTGTGTGTGTGTGTGTGTGTGTGTGGGGGGGGGGGGGGGGGGGGGGTACTGGGAGAAGGCTTTTCTGCTGGGATGAAATCAATGCGCTCTCTCCGCGGTTCAGCGGCTGGGCTCCTGGGCCGCAGCCAACCCGAGGCCTCCGAGATGCACCGAGTCAGCAGAAAAGGAGCCGCTGTGTGTGTGTGTGTGTGTGTGTGTGTGTGTGCATGTGTGCAGACACACACACACACAGTGGCAGAACAGAAACGTTGCTGTAGCTCTGAAATATAGATGCACGTGCTGCGTGTGGGGGCTGCACATGACGCTCGCTCCTCAAAATTAAATGTTTGTCGACGTTGATGCAGAAACACACTCAGTCACGTCCGTCTGCAGCCGCAGGCACACAATCTGATCCCCACACCTCAGAGAGTGTGTATGTGTGTGTGTGTGTGTGTGTGTGTGTGTGTACATATGGAGATGTGCGTCGTGAATGGACGTTTTACATGGAGTAAGCAGCAAACGACCTCTTTAATAAACACACAAACATGTTGGAGAAATGTCGTGTTTTTTTTTTTGTGTGTGTGTGTGTGTGTGTGTGTGTGTGTGTGTGTGTGTGTGTGTGTGTGTGTGTGCATAACGAGGCACCTGAACTGCTTCATGCTTTAAGCGATGCTATCTGTGTTTTTGCTCAGTGACTTCAGTCTTTCCAGCTCCTGACATCAGGCAGCATTAGACCTGAGCAGCGTCCTGTTTGGTTCCAAGTTGTTTTGGATGAAATCAGAATTGATGAAGAGAATTTAATAACTGCTCATATAAAGGGTGTTGTGTAGCTCCGTGTTAGGGTGTAGAGCAGGACAGAGACAACGGACGTTTGCGTGTCGTAATGATGTGGAATCAGAAGGATATTTACAGCTTTCAGTGGTTTCAAAGCTTCCATGTTGTGTTGTTTTGTACACAGCCTCTCTCTCTCTCTCTCTCTCTCTCTCTCTCTCACAGACACACACACACACACATTACACTGCACCTCTTTCCCCTGCAGTCTTTTAATATTTAATCCTCTAACAGCAGCTTTACCCTCTCCCTGTCTGCAGGGTTGATCAGCACCTGTGGCAGCTCCAGCAGCAGCAGCAGCAGCAGCCAGTCCAGTGACCCCGCCTCAGCCCCTCGGCTTCACCTGTACATGGAGACCCCCAGCTGGGCAGGTCAGTGGCTGCCTGCCTGTCTGTGTGTGTGTGTGTGTGTGTGTGTGTGTGTAGCCGTGTTCGGCTGCAGCGTTGAAGCACGTTTGAATCCTTTCTATGAATCTGGGTCGAACACAAACTTCTGATTGAAACTTGATGTAAAACTCCTGAAAATCTTTCAGCTCACGTTCTGAGACATTTTCTCAGGAGTCTGCTTCTTTAAGCTGCCAGACTTCATTAACAGTTATAAACACCCAGCGTACGTACAAAATGAAGCATGATCTGCGACTGCACGGCCTATTTTCTCTTTAATTTTGCTCAAAAAAACAATTTTGCCGCATCTCGTATTAGAAATGTAATGTTCCCAGAACTGCCAGCGTGATTTTCCAGTTGGGAAATCTGAAAGAGAAACCAGTGGCAGGCCAACAAATTGTGTATTTGTCCAGTCAGGCGTAGGCCACGTGTCGATGCCTGCATCAGAGCTCGTTTATCTGCGGCCTCTCCAGCAGAAAGAAAAACTGCTGTGAGCTTTCCTGAGCACTCCTTTGTGCTTCTGCTGCAACAAAAACACCACAGAATCATAAATCCATATGCTTTAAACCTCACATCCTCCCAACAAAACCATCAGACGTTTTGCTTTTTGCTTTTTTTTCTTTACTTTGTGAGATGATAAAAGAAACTTTGCTGTCAGCATTAAACCAGGAAGCAAACAGCTGTTTCCAGAGGAGGAAGAAGCCGAGCACTGCAGTTCCTCTAGCGGCCACCGGGGACCGCGCTCTGAACCTGTTAATCCACACAGACCTCCGTATTAAAATGTCCAACTTTGCGGCAGAAATGAAACATGTTTATGGTTTCGGTCTCCGAGGCCTGCGGTCCACATTCTGCTGACATCACTGTGGCTTCATCTCCCACAATGCTGCAGTGCTGCCCCACTGTGTTTCAGCCTGTGTGTGTGTGTGTGTGTGTGTGTGTCGCTGCAGCAGCACGCACAGCGTGTGTGTCGGCTGTGGTCGGAGGTGAAACACACACCAGTAAAACTGGTTGATTTTTAGCCGGGGATGTCGTCGTTTCAGGTTTAGTGTCTTTCAGAGTCTCAGTCCTGCAGCGTGCAGCTGCAAACTACACACCAAAAGTACATTAAAGTTTAAAGTACATTAAAAATCAATGCCATGTATATGCTTGACACCTCAGTAGCTCTGCAATGCAGCACAGAAAACAAGCTCTGTCCATTCAGGTCTTCAAGTTCTGTTGAATCAGAAAGGTAAAAAAATAAGAAGAAATGAAAATATTAATAATTGCCATGTAATGATGTGCACCAGGTGCAGCAGGGGTTCTGTCTGCAAAAAACAAAAATGAGTAAAAATTCACTGAAAGCTCTTATCAACTCTATACGGTGCAGCGTGAATTTCCAATTATTTTCAAAGAAAACAACATTCATAAAAAGACACAAACTCAAGGAGGAAATGGCAAAACTTTGACATACCTTCAGCCAAGTTTTTAGAAGTAGACAAAAAAGACAACACAACAACAACAACACAACACAACACAACACAAGGTGGAGACAAACAGGAAACACAACCATGAGAATCTGTGCTGAGCACAGGATGGAAATAACAAATATTCTTTCTGTTTATTCTCTTTCTCACTTAAGCTAGTTTTACATTCAGGAGAAAAGAACTTTATTTATCTTGATTCCATGTAGAAGTCAAAATATCAGCTTCACAGAAGATAATAAATACTGAATCAATTCATAATACAATATAATAATAATAATAATGAATCATATGGTAATTAAAAATACTACTACTAATAATAACAAACTGCTAGCTGCTTGTCAGTCCAACCGAAGCAGCGCGCTCCGTACGTTCCTATGGTTGTCACTTTGTAGCACATAACACGTGCAGACAACAGCACCGAGCCCACTGTCCTGGTCCCAGGCCTTCAGACGACGCTCTTCTGTGTTTTATGCTCCAGTTTGAGTGTATTTCTTGTCGTCCTCGCACCAGAAACCTGGCAAAGTTTACAGGAGTGAAGGTGTGAGGGCCTCTCGCCTCTTAACTGTAGCCCCCCTGCACACACACACACACACACACACACACACACACCCCTCCCCTCTCCGGCCATATTGTGCTAATGTGTGCTGGTTAAGTAGCGGAAGACTAGAGAAAGACTCTTATCCATATGCCTGAGAGCCCGGGAGCCTCGACGGGCCTCGGCGGGGCCGTAGACCAGGTGGCAGCAGATCAATGGCCTTCCACCATTACCGCCTCTACACTCCACATCTCCAGCCTCTCTCTGTGGGGGGGTGGAGGGGGTGGGGGGGGGTCCGAGGGGGAGGAGGGGAGGGGGCGTACACGCCACCTCTCGCCGGTGCAGCTCACAGGGAGGAAGAGGGACGTTTTCCATTAGTCTAATTGCTCAGTTATAGTTCTATATTATTGCCGTGATCACCACTGTGGCTTGGTAATGATGGACCTCCCGTGCCCCCCCCCCCCCCCCCCCCCCCCCCCCCCCCCCCCCCCCCCCCCCCCACGTATAGCTGGTGGGTGTTATGTCTCCCCCGCCGCCGCCCATCCAAACTGCACTCGCCACCGAGGGGGTGAGACGAGAAGTTACGGCCGTAGAGAGAAGAGGAGGATGAAGGAGCAAAGAAAAGAGAAAGAGAGGAAAAGCAGGGAGAGAGAGAGAGAACGCTCCTCAAATGTTTTGATGTAAGAGTTTAATCAAATAGCCTCGGCTATTTACATTCTCAACAGGTGCAGCGTTTGGCTGATTTATGGAATAAACACTGGAGTTCTAGTGCTTGTTCATTTGCCTCCGCTAAAAACTGGCAATATGGGGCTAATTTGCAATAATTTGCCGCTGCTGTGGCCACTGGTTAAGAATGTTTGTATAATCATGATATAATAAGAAAAATGAAAATGAGTTTTTCACGCGGCTCGGGCCCCTGTCAAACACCGCTCACGGACTCGATAATGATAATTACATTCCTCAAGCTCAGTATTACATTTTAGCCTCTTACATGGACTTTTTGTTCACGCTAAATGGGTGGATGAGGGGCGGGGGGGGCTGGGGGGGGTGGGGGGTGTTATTTTCATGCCGGGGCGATATGGCCTGCTATGATTCCCAGGTGTGGAGCAGTGGAAGGTTTTCCCCCCACATCAGCGATTACAGGAGCAGTCCTCCATCAGCGGCAGACGAGGTGAGGATTATAATGAATTAATTTACCCTCAAACACTCTCCCAGCCTCTCTCCTCCTGCTCCCCAAAATCTATTTGCATAGCATCGTTTCTCTCTCTCTCTCTCTCTCCCTCTCTCTCTCTCTCTCTCTCTGGTTCTTGCGATCCAGACATGGAGGAGCTTTAGTTGA